>KN823028.1:117185-132907 GCA_000827465.1 Tulasnella calospora MUT 4182 | reverse complement strand
GGTCCAACACGCTTCACGTCTGCATATAGTAGATTCTTGATCATCCATTAAAATGCGAACGACTGGCTTTAGAAGCCCGGAGTCTAAGAGAGCGTAAACTTGTGAATGGCTCCCTGCAGCCACGTTCGATGCGCTCCGCAACGCTAGCCGGCATAGGTCTCGGTTTGTAGTTTCCAACGGAACCAATAGCCCGGGTAGTAGTCCAGCGTCGACCGCAACGTCCGTTTCGTCGTCGGTTCCACCAACAAGGTAGCCGAGGCACTTTAGCACATGCTTTTGGAGGGCTATACTCGACGAAGACTCCGCTAGTATTTTGACCAGGCGAGGGACGACGCCTGTTCCGATGAAATCCGAGCGTTGAAGGTGGTGCTTCCGAATCCGATTGAGCGATTTAACGGCATATTCGATGGACTCTATGTTTGCCTCATTGACAGGTGTTTCCTGTATGTAACGAGCGAGACAGGGAAGGACATGGTTTATCTGGGGAAACAACGTGATTAGGTACCTGTGTTGGACTGCAAGCATTATGGAAAACAAGATCCCTTACTCTCGTGATGGGCAGTTTGCGTGACGACCAGGGATAAAGATAGGAGAAAATCGCCCACACCGCTCTCCTTTGGGCCTTCTCAAAACTCTGTTCTCCGCGATCCACCAGCTTGACTAGGGCAGTAACCCCTCCTTCTCCTTCGACTCGGTCTCGTAGTCTCGCGCAGTCTCCGAGAACGTTCCCTAACGCCCAAACAGCATTTTCTACGACGTTTGCATCCGGTGATGCTAAAAGTATGATGAGCCTTGGAGTTGCCCCAGCGTCGATAACATGGTCAGTTTGTTGAGTCGTTCCGGAAGCTATGTTCGTGACTATCCACGCAGCCTCACACTTCGGAGAGTGCAGTTGCAAGCGGTGAGCAACCTGCAACCCAAACCGGATCTTCTTAAGGCACAACATACCTGAATACTTGTATCCTCAGATTTAAGCAAAGAGACGATAGCTGGGATGAGCCCAGTGTCGATAATAGGCTGAATAGCCTCAGACGTTGAATTCCGAATTTGGATGACCGAGGCCTTCTTAATTTGCGGATCTTCCGAGTTGAATCCGAGTACGAGATATTCAGGAATCTAAGAATGGTGCTTTGAGTATTGTTATCATAAAACGCAAAGGAAGGCACGGACTTTGCCCTCCTCCGTGAGGGACGCTTGGAACTCTGAGACTCCCTGAAGTGTGAGGCCAGCTCCCCCTGCTGTAACGTTTCGCAAGATCTCTTGGGCCATCCGTCAGCTCTGTTGCTAGGGTTTGAGAGTCGCTTCGGTGGTTTGTTCGCAACACCGCTGGCGAGGCTCGTTCCCACCCTTGCTTTGTCTTATATCGACTCGGAACCGGAGCGGGCGGAGCTCGGAGATAAGATTGGTCAGCGAGTCCACGCTGATTGTGACGGTCAGAAGACAGATAATTACACAACAAATGGTGTGCGGACCCAGTGAAGATTGCACAAGGGGAGGTTGGTAATGTCCGGAATAAGAACATGCGATGGATATGTGGGAAATCCGCCCCCATGTCTCGCGTGTGTCCGAATCCGGAAAACGGAAACAGTCTCCTCAGCAGCAATCAAGCTGGCTAGCCAATTATACTGTAGTGTTTCGTTAATACCGGATGTCCCCTGTCCCGACCCTCCATCCGCTCCGCTAAATTTTTGAAGTGTCCCCCGGTCCCGAGCATCGTCACCGGTTGGGACAAGTGTCCCCGCCCGTAGGAAGACCGGAAGTGCCCTCTCAAGAGTCGTCAAAGCGCCGACTTTCCCCTTGTTTAGGTGTCAGAAAGGTCTGAATATGCCTTGATACAAAGTTAGACGACTAGAACATGGTTTAACGACGCGTTTGGATCTGGGAACCGCTCTGGTACAACAAGTGTCCCCCGGTCCCAGGTCCATGCGCCGTCCCAAATTGTCGCGCCGGTGCGGTTACTCCGGTAGGAGATTTTTCCCGATGTCCCCTATGCGCCGGTATTAACGAAACACTACAGTAATGATAACTACTTCTTCCTTGATTTTGAAAGCGCTTTAGTGAATGATTTCACGGCCTTCACGACTCCCTTTTGTTGCTGAACCCATGAGTAGAATCTTTAATCTAGCTGGTACCTCGAGGCTCATTGCTCCTGGTCTTGGTCACTCCAGGTCACCTGGGAGCCGTCGGGACCCCTTCGGGGTCATCCGTCCTTCCCGTGATTCGACCTCTCTGCAGGCGAGGGCCAGGCCGTCCTACTAACCGATCTGACGATTTTGGGCGAGGGGTCATCCTTCCTGTTCTTTTCGCTCTGACCTGTCGCGCAAAATTAGGTCTTTTCCGTTCTACTTTGGACGCAAGCTATGACAGTGCTCTCCAGAGTCCTCTTAGACCCCAGCACACGCGTCGCCGAAGCATCGGCAGGTGGTGGCCTGGACCCACGTGATGAAGACTTTGGCACCACGACTCTTCCTGAATGGAGTAACGAGACCGGCGCCGACAAAGACGATGACGATGACGGGACATCGCGCTATTCTGAGGAGGCCGAGGATCTTCTACCCTTCTCAGGCTCTGAATCGGAGGGCGAGGGTTGTAATCGTGGTCGCGACTCGGAGGCAGATTATTCCGCGAGCGAAGATGAGGACTTGGAGTGTGTGTATGATACATAGAATCATATCTGCTGGATGAAAGGATTTGATATCATTATATAATGAACAAAAACTGGAATGGGATGAATATGCAACGGGTTAGTTTTCATCGGTCTCACAATATGACACCATGACATTTCTGGTACATATCCGGGACTGGTAAGACCTATTGATGCTCATAGGAAGCTCATCGTCGGGTGAGCTAAATATTTACATCTCCTATGCATTATGGCAGCAGGTGTGCGTGGTTTATGCGCGTCAGGCGCACATCGGAGATAAAAGGTTATATCGGCAACGGGCGGTTTTGCTGATGCTTGGCGACGCCTTTCTGAGTATGTTGTCTGACAAGCGAATATTTTCCCATGAGGGAGACTTTCATCGATAAAGCATGGCCTAATGTATTTCCAAGAAAGTACTGCCTAAGGGGCTGCTAAATGGCAAATGTATCATCATCTAATGAGGCTAGCTCCTTGGCCTCGAATATAGCTCGTTTGATTTCTTCCATTACTTCGTCAGCCTTGTCCTCGGTTCCACAAACGCCCCAGAGATACCCCTTCCAATGCCTGGGTGGCAGCTCCTGCACCATATTAATTACCATCTGAAAATCAGCCTCAGGAGACATGTTGTTGATTGGTTCGATGGAGATGTAATCATCCAGCGGCAGTGCACGGATTATTTTCCATTGGATCTCTTCTTGACGACTTAACGTAGGGGTCGACCTTGAGTTGTTGGTGCTGGGGTTTGAGCCTTGTGCCAGTTCGATTGGGCCCTGAAACACACTGTGTTAGATGACAGGCGAAACACAAGGAAGTAGTAGGCAATAGCTCACATAAATTTCTGAATCACTACCGCCCTCACTGTCCGAAAATTGGAACGTCGATAGTGCCATCCTGCGAGGTTGTTTGCCAGCAGAACAGGCTCTGTCTGTGACTTCGTCATCGGAGGATGATGGTGACGGCGTGGGCGTCTCGGCACTCTCTTCGGCATGGGCTTCAAGATGCCCTTCGACTTCGTCATCGGAGGACGGTGGCTGGTTGGTGGTATCTGCACCAGACTGGTTATTGGGGTATTCACGATGTAACGTGTAAGGTTGGAAGCGGTAGCGGCTGCGAGGAGGGATCTCTCCGGTAGACAGCCCCGACGTCATCTTGATTGATAGCTGATGGACGGTGAGGGGTAGATTTTTGAGGGAGAGAAGTGGGTTGGTTAGCGGCTTTTATGTTTCGAACAATTTCGCGTGGGAATCGTTGTCAGTCTTTACGTAACTAGAAAGGTCGCGCTTTGCTCCGGCTCGAATCGTATACGCGGCGCGTGGAGGCGCCATTTATGGCATTCCAAGTGGGCAAAAATTCCCGTGCGAAACTTTTTACCCTAGCCTCTTACGAAGGACCATTCTGAGTGTTCCTGAGTCTAAGTGTGGATCCAGGTAAAAATCTCCTGAGATGCATCGGCAAGCTTTTCATGACTGCTGCGCCCCTCCGTCCGACGCTCAAACTGTCACAGAAATCCAAACGACCTCCTATGACTGGGCTCAACACCGAGTATTCACGTCACTCAGAGACTAGTAGAATTGGGTTGCGCCGCTACGATGTTTTAGGGTTGAGGAGCAAACTTACTTGAACTTTGAATTGCACTGAGACGGACTTCCGCGGACGTATCGGGATTCTTTGAAATAGGAGCCTTGGTAGCGACTGAATTTGAAATCTACTGGGAGAGACCCATTTTGAGATTTGAAATGGATATATATGTCGCCCATACGATATAATATCATCTATCCCCTGTTGTATGGGGAGTTCCCATGTTCTCTGAGCCTCTTCGGGCTTATTCGTCTCATCTCTCATTTGGTAGGCAACTTTTAATCCCATTTTCCATGATCAAACACGCTCCGCTCCTAGGTTCCCATCTTCTCACGGGAGTTTTGGTCTACTTCCTTCCCACCGAAATGATGGTTTCTCATCCTTCTCACTACTCGTTTGTCAGTTCGCTTCCCATCGGCTCCTGCCATCTGCAGCCGCTTCCTTAGATGGGAGTAGATGTCAAGCACCTTAAGTAGCCAATCAATAGCGATATCAAACAAGCTCGTGGAAAGGCGGATCAATACTTGCACGCCGCCTCGAGGCACTAAACGGACGAGACCTGAGAGAAATTGGCGCCCCATTTTATCACATCTCTCACCTCCCATTTCCTTAAATCCGATATATTATGTACACGCCACGTCATTAAATCGCCCAGTCTCGCCACAATCACCGAACAACATCCTGAGAAACACCTGACACTTGTCGGCGACTGACGTAGGGACGGTCTTGGTGGCGATTCCAGGGATCGGTCGGCGTAACTCACGTCTTTCTGGCGACAATTTTACTCCACTTGTACGTTTGGAAGTGATACGTCTTATTCACGTATATAGATTATTACTACCCCACGAAGGCTCGGGGGAATTACCCAACAAGGCACAAGTCGCCAGCCCAGGATCTTGAAGCTACTTTATAGCTCGCCGCTGCGGTGCAGACGCGACGTATATAAGCGACTAGCCATAGCGTTTCTGACAGACAGTCCAGGAAGATCGTCTGCCCTCTCCTTCTCAGCCCGTTATCTCGACTCTAAGGTCACATAAATTCAGACATGCGGAAGTTGCGAGTCTCGAGAGATGCTTCAGCCCCCACCATTTTTTCGCAAACCATATCGGCTCGCAATGGGATCGTATCGCACGTCGAATATCACATGTCTGAGCCCGAGAGATTCAGTTGCTGGCCGAACGGGTCTTCCGCCAGCGTCGGAGGCCATCCTTCTGCCTCTTTCAAACCGTGATAGTCCAGACGTCCTTCCTTCCCCTGCGAATGACGATGTTAACTTAATGGAGGATATATGGCCCTCCAGGGAGCCAGCTCCTCTGGATACGGTGGGCCATACGTTGTCCTGGTGGGGTATCCACGGCTCATCCTATGTCCCCGGCAGGCTCTTGCGGACGACAATGAGAAGAGAGACACAGAAGCAGCAAGCTTAGACCAGGAGTTTTTGCTCCTTCTCTATGCTCTTGAGCCGCCTCCAAAGTCTCCGCGATGCAAGACATGCGGTGTCAAGTCGGCAGCGGCCTTCTACCGATGCAAGGACTGTTTTGGGGGCCAGCTCCTTTGTAATGACTGCACTCGGCGCGTCCATTTTGGCACAAGCGGCGATCCCTTTCATCGAGTGGATAGGCTTGTACAAGGATCTGCTCTGGAGCATTCATCCTTTGCTCGCGCCTCCCTCGCTGATCCGGAGATCAACGGCAGCCTGCATCTAGGGCATCACGGACTTCCATGCCCTCATCAAAACTTTCAAGGCAGCACGCTCTCTTAGACTCCGGGCTTCTAAAGCCAGTCGTTCGCATTTTAATGGATGATCAAGAATCTACTATATGCAGACGTGAAGCGTGTTGGACCATCTCAAACCTCACCGAGAAGATTTCCGGCGACGCCAAATTAGCGCAAGCTTTTATTGAAGAATGCTGCGTCGAAGCTCTATCGACCGCACTTTTAATCCCCGACCCCAAGGTGAAGGAAGTTGCGGTTTTCGGGATCACCAACGTTTTGGAATGGAAACCTCCGCAAGGGTCGGAAGCTGACGAGTCTCCATCAACCATCCTTCGAAGGGCTTTGGGTCCGCAAAACCTACGTGCTGTTCGGGACTCTCGCGATGTCCATGACCAGACGATCAAGAGAGAATGTCATAGCCTCTTAGCCCGGTATTTTCCCGATTTTAGTAGACGTCTTCGGGTTTGATTCCCATTTCGAATTCAGGGTCTCATATAATAACGCGAACGCTTTGAATGTGCTGTAGTGTTTCGTTAATACCGGATGTCCCCTGTCCCGACCCTCCGTCGGGGACCATTGCTATTGAACTTGCGGGCGCCTGGCAGCCCCTTCAGTAAAGAGTGCTCCCAATCAGTTGAGATAAATAAACCCCCCTCGCAAGAAACCCTCTTCCAATCGGAAGGTGGCTTACCAATACTGTAGTGTTTCGTTAATACCGGAAGTGCCCTCTCAAGACTCGTCAAAGGACGGACGATGATCTGACATTGACTTGCGTCCAAGATTAAGTAATTTTGAAACATGCATCTCGACGTGTACCCCGGGTCCACCTTCGCCGTTCGCCGCGTGCCGTCCACGCTTCGATATGGGGCTGGTGAACACAAGGATCGGCTAGTTCTCAATGGGCGTCCCGTCACAATCATCGTCGTCGGCCGCATCTCCAACAAATACTTTAAAAGCACAAAGCTAGCGGCAAAGATCCTCTCCAACCCGAAGACCTGAATAACGCCAGCAGGCTCATTGGGCCTTACAGCCAGCCCATGGAGGATGAGTAGGTGATATGCCTATGATGCCGAGGAAGTGAACTGATCCAGATATCGTGGTGGGTAGATCAGAACGATTACCCAAGCATTCGCACTTCCGTAAACCAAGCCGAGGAGCCTAAGACAAATACGGTGAGATATAACGTGCGTCGTATCACGACCCGATCTCTGAAGCGTGCTTTGTTTGAGGGTACGAGCTGTTCGACGAAATCTATGATGCGACACGAGGATTCAAACGAAAGAATGAGGAAGGTGCCAAACTTGAAGAAGATCTCTCTCTCGGAGATCTCGTTGCGCTCGAATTTTACATCAATCGGTACAGTCGTAACGACGAAAACGCTCGACATGCGTCATCTGAACTCGTGGCGGTCCAGCTGCTGCGTCGAGGGAGCGCGAGTGACTTGAAGGAAGTAAAGGCTTCGGTTACTCCAGCAAAGACTGACGCCTTCGGGGAAGATCTTTTCGCTGAAATGTAGATGCACCGTCCCCCGTCGAGGAGTGTACGCGCTGATGCTGCTATTAGCAAACCTTGTATCGCTCTGTCTCTTTCTACATCTCTGTCTCGATCTCGATCTCTCTGTCTGTCTTTCTTTCATCTTGCCTCCCAAATATTGGCTCGTCCAACCCTCTTTATATCACCTACATACCCAAACTAATCTCAGCTTATTAGTCTTGTCAACCCGCGTTTGATAATCTAGACAACCGAAATACACGAAAAATTGACGTTGTTCAGTATGGCCCGTGTAAGCCCCCCCCTCCCCCAGCCCATTGGGTTCAGGGACCCGCGCGTTGAAGGCGTGGACGTAGCTAAGATTGATTTCAGGTAAACGTAAGACTTGAATGGTCAGTTAGATCGGGGCCTCCCACGGTTTCAACGTCCGTCAGTGGGCGATCCCACGTTCCCTTTCTTATATAATAACAAATCCGATCCGATCTCTTTCACTTTGTCAACCGGCCATGCCCAAGTCAAAAAGTTCGACCCAAAGCTCCAAAGATGAGGTTCCTTTATGGAGCACGCTGACCAGGTACTCAAAAACGCTGAACTGTGAGTGAACGCTCATTTGCTTCTGCTGCCCCTTCGGATCATGGTTTGTGCCATAGTGAGCAAGTCCGGCATCGGTATCCTGAACCCCGGAGATCGCATTGCCATCTTACCTGCTGGGCTCCAACATGGGAAAAAATGGGAACTCATGGATCTTTGGTATGCTGTATACCTCGGGGGAGGGCAAAGCAGCACTGGTGCAAAATATGCGCGCATCGCATGGTTCTACTCAAAGATCGACATCAGAAGAGTTCTACCTCGGCAATCATTTCCCGAAATTTATTTGCGGTACAACGTTACTTCCAGTGATTTTGTCTGACTGCTTTTACTCACTCTCTCTGGCTCTAGCACCAAGGATTTAGGACCTATGGAATTGGTGTTATCCAATCATGTCGATACAATATCGACAGCGTCAATTAATGGTTAGTATCCCGATATTCAGGCTTCCTGGAACAATGCTGACGAGGGTGTTAGGTTTCGCATCAATCGATGAGACAGCATCAGGTGGGGGGAGTTTAATTCAGCTTCACTACAGGCTGCTCCTTCGCTTTGGATCATCTCGCCCATGCAAACTGAGCAAGGCGACCCTAAGAAATGAGCTAAAGCTGCTGCACGTATTACGTACCTAATCGTCTTCGTGATCGAGTCTTTATTCTTTATCATCGACAAGAATGGGCCCTTGCACCTACCCGCAGATTCGTCACGCACACTTTACATTTCCGATGGTACGGGCGAACTCATGTTCCGAGTCTGAGCTAGAGCTACTTGCCTCCTCCGCCCGTGAGAATGAGCACCCTGAAGATCCCGTGATAGCTTTTATGAAGCAGATGTCTGTCTTTGCCGCTCTTTTAATTTATAGGCATGCATGTTCCAGAGGGGTGTTCTGAGTAACAAACTTCATAAGCTCTTGGCTCTAACCGTGGAACAAGTTCGCGTCCAACTCCGGCCTATGACACCATTTTTCACGGAATATAGAATCCAACGGTTTGCAGCCTACGCCTTGGGCGTGCACGGTGCAAATCCAAATCCTACACGCAAGTCCTATAACTCAGGGTTCCTGATGGACCCTCTTCCTTTTCCTCGTCGGCTCATTATTAGATAAGCGGCACGAATTTCAAGCAGATACCATGATAGGTTGAGAATTTGAGCTCGTTCGCCGCATATTACCTAATGAATTAGTGACATTGTAAGGTATACACGCGCTTAGGACGCCCACCCAATGCCAAGACCCTAAGGCAATGCCTCCAACAAGCCGTCCTAACGCCGGATTCCCTGCCAATGGTTCCTTGATTTCCACTCGGATGACGCGGACGTGCAGGATACTGATGTAACTTTGGGAAATGGTGCTAGGGCTTCCGCCGTTAGCACGCGGTATGCCTGCCCTCCTTTCCTGGACCTCCTCGTCTAGAAGCCACTACCACATGTTTCGCTTACGCCATATAATTCAATGTGTAAGGCGAAATTAGGTGTGTGCTTTAGCTTCGCATTCGGAGTGTGGCCGAGAGACCCTTAAAACGCGTAGGTTGTAGGATTTGTGTGTTGGAACTAACACTAGGTTGTGGGATTGGATTTTCCGTGAAAAATAACGTCATAGGCAAAGGAGCTTTTCTACGCCGCCCCTCGGTAACCATCGAACATTCACGAGCGGCGCGGAAAGGTTTCTCAAGCATTAGAGTTGTATGGGACGCTGGGGAGGTGGCCACTTAGAGACGATCCGACGGGTCTAGGGATCTAGGGCCGACTCTAAGGTTGAAATTATAGTACACTGGACGGTAATTAGTAGGCTAGATGAAACAGATACCGCAAGCTTAAAGCTAAAGTCCAGCACTGAAGATGTGAAATTAATCTGCTGAGAACCTTGAGAATATAGGGTGTCCTTCCATGGCGGGTAAAGCATGGTCTCATTCGATAGAACCAATCCTTCTCTTTTTCTTCGGCTGGATAGTTCGACTGACTGTACCATCCTTCGAGCTTTCATCGTTGACGATCGAATCCTGTGCAACAGCGACAACGGTAGGTCGTTTTCTGACGGACGAACTTTGAGCCGCCCCAGGCAATAAAACACCTCTTAACTCTTTCGAGACCTCCCCCCTCTTTCCATCTCCGTTTTCTGGCACACACTGCGCTGAAAAAATTGCTCCAGCTGTGCTTATGGCCTCCTTTGTTACACCAGAAGGCCCATCGTTGTCTCTGGCAGGGGTGTAAACCTCTTTAAAACCCGCTGGTTTCTCTTTACGTCGGGGTCTTGGACGGGCTTTGGGCTTTTCTGGGGCTTCGTTCTCTGGGTTGTTGGAGGATTGGCATCTTGCTTTTTCGGCAAGAACCGGAGGGGGCTCAAGTGATGGTAAGGGCCAAGGGGGTGGAGTGTGAGTGGAATATTCTGTCTCCTTATGGTCTTTTGGAATTGCTGTTGACTTGGCTTTCTGTTTTGCGGTGTTCTAATAAAGTGAAGCAATCAAGATCGTACCGTTAGAGCGCTTACCCTATGACGGAGTGGAGATGCTTACGGATTTCTGGTATGTGTTCTTCTCCATCCCCTCACAAGCATCTAACGGTAGCTCATGGTCTCCGAACTGCTTTCCGGAAGATGCGGTCTTCTTTGCCTTTGATACAACGCGTCAGAAATGGCAAGCGTTATCGTACAGACTGCGCAACATACTCTTCGACACAGCTTTCCTTCTGTAGTCATCAAGATAGATGACGGCGTCAAAGAGTCTTTTGAGGCCTTCCGAGCCTCAAGCGAGCCATCGGTTTGCGTTGTTTCTAAGCGGAGCTCTTCTAGCTGCTGGCGCAACTCGGCAATTTGACTGCGCTTTTGCTCAATTTTAGTGCAAGCGACCTGAAGAGTGTACTCGAGTGTTTGACGTGCTTCATTAACTTTTCCCTTTGACCGGAGGTGAAAAGGCGCCCTCCTAAAACGAGAGTATACATCCGCAACTGACTTACTTTGGCCACAGCTAGCTCCCTCTCAACCCTTTCTATGTGTTTCCTCTCTTTGTCTGCCTCTCTCGCGGATTTGAGGAGTTCTTCATCTTTCCGTTTGAGCTCTCTCTCCAGTCTTTCCAGCCTCTCCCCCATTTCCATTTGGCTTTCCAACAAGCTTTGCGGGTCACCTTCCTCTCGACTGCCCCCCTTCTCTAGTCCCTTTGTGGTGGCGCCACCTGAGAGCAGATCCCTGGATAATATTTGAACAGAGCCTTTACGGTTGGCCCCCGACGCATCTAGCCCTTTTGCAACCATGCTAGGACGATTTTTCTGGGTATTGTGGTCTATTAGCAGCTTGGAAGAGTTCTCTTTGAGGTTTACCCATTCTCTCTAAAATGGAAATTAATACAAGTCCTTAACAACTATGGAACAGAAGTACGTGCCTTGATCGCATCTCTCGCTTTTTGCGCCACAGAAAAATCGGCCTCCCTCTCCTTCAACCTGCCCTCCATGTCTTCTAAGTTGTCGCTCAGCTCTCCAAGAATGAGTTCATGTTCATCAATGAGCTCGGCTTGCTCAGATTTTGCGGATGCCTGCAGATCAGAGATTTGAGCCTGGCGTATCCAAACAGAGTAAGCATCAAAGCATTCCAATAGCGAGAGTACTACACACTTCCATCTCAGAGATCTTCTGACGGAGCTCTCTCTCTCTCGATCTCATCACCATCAGTGTATGGCTCTGAGTAAGTAAGAGTATTTTGCTTTGCCGCAGCTCACGTGAACTGTTGAACTGAACGACGCGCTCCTGGGCGATTAAACATCGCATACGCAGGTAAAGGAGTTTATAAAAAGCAAGATACTAAGAGGTTTGGCTGTCAGCCTTGATATAACCAAGTTGTAGCAGCGCATCAATCCTACCTCTGTGGCTTCGATCTTACCACTAGTACTCCCAGCTGGCTCGATTTGACGTTGCACTCCCGGCAGCAAGCTCTCTTTGGTGACCCTTGGCTTCTCCGCTGCTTGTTCGCGCTCATTCACAAGCTGTAATTGCTCTTTCTCCACCATCTGAATGTCCTGTGTCACATGATTTACTGACAGGTCTACGGAAGGAGCTGCAGACATGTTTGATGAACAGGTGATTGAAGCCTGCTCAAGCGTCAGGAAGGGGGGCTTTTTGGAATAGGAATGGTATGAACGTTTTGCGCAAGGGTTATAAGCATCCCTCCGACAGAAAATAGAGCGGAAAGCGATACCTGGGGGTTATCTGAAGGTCTGCCCTCGTCGAGCATAGTGGAGCAAAACCGAACTGTGAGGCTGACGGAGATAATGCGGACTTCCGTAAGAAGATCGTTTTTCAAAATCGGCAGCGGCGCAAACACGCCAGGTCCCCGACTCACATAGAGACTGGGAATTCACATCAACTAGCAAATTTAGTTATCAGTAAGCGTGGCGTCATACCGGAATATGTAATGCAATAGAGAGTCATGCAACGCGAGACTCGACACAAATCAGTGCAAAGGTGTGCATGGTGGATCATTTCTGTGCATTTTCTCCGCCATCCTTGCGCTTCACTCGTTTATTCTATTTTATTCGCTCTTACGAAACGTGACACGGGTGCAACGGCAAGACAATAAGGTCAAACAGGTTGACGAGGCAGAGGTAGTTAGTCTTTCTCCTCCCTCAAGCTCACAGTCGGTTAAGACAAAGAGGTCGAACAGGAATTGCGGGTCTGAGACAATAGGTTTAAAGTCAACCAAGGCCTTAGTGAAGTAGAGAGTACAAAGCCCGAAGCCTCTTTATCTAACCTGTCAAAGAACTTGCGGGAAACAGCCCGACGAACGCGGCCAGCGCCTGTCTCCGTCCAAAATGCATGCAGATAGCCATTGGGCTGTTCACCAAAACGTACCCAGGAGACCCTTAAAGCGCACCCAACCGCGCTCTTGAGTTTTAGGGAGCGAGTCGAGCACGTTTTCGGCATTGCCCGGGCGGTGCCCAGCTCCCGGTTTCTATCCAAAATGTTCGGGCATCCCTTAGGCTATTACCCAAAACATGCCCAATTGAGTCCCAAAAGCGCACCCAACCCCATCTGCTCCTACAAACATATATAGCCTTCGATGGAGAGGGTTTGTACGATACTTGACATCTTAATTCATAACCTCTCGATATTCATATATCGCTACAGCTATCCTTGTCTCATGCGACAGTCAACTCGTTCAGAGTACCCGCCAAAGGATTCCCAGAGTTTACCTTAGAAAACTTGGTTCGGAGCTGTGGAAGGGCTCGTTTTCGGTATCTTTCAGGCTCTCAAGAGAAATGTTCTAAAATGTCCGTAAAGACCGTCCAAAACGTGCCTGAATCGCTCCCAAAAGCTCAGAGATGCGGTTCGGAGCGTTTTGGGAGTCGATTGGCCACGTTTTGGTAACATCCCAAGTTGGGACAGAAACGTCTCGTCTGTCGCCGATTTTGGTGTTGATCTGCAAGGCTTCCGAACGGAGCTTGCTGGCCTTGCTGTATTCGCGCTGAGACCGGTGCACCTCGGCGAGATACACTACGGTGTAGGCTCTGCTGTTGTGATCATTGACGTCTGTATAAATCTGCAGCGCTTCCGAATAGAGGTTGACGGGGCTCGTCGCCAAGTCGATTTGTTCACGGCATCAACAACCCCTCGAGAATCGTCCCTCTCATCCAGCCGATCATCCTAAATGGGCGAGGTAACTTCGTACTCTCCACGCTTTCCAATTTGCTCCTCCGCCAACGTCCCCGTTCGGACGGCATCTTCTTATGGCCTCCAGCTTTCGACTTGGAGCTCACTGAAGACAGGTCCAAGAACCTCTTCTTCTTCTGACTACCGTCGCTCGACGCAGAACGTTGCTTCTTTCTCAAACTACCTTTCCGCTTCGACAACAAGAAGATCGGCCCGAGTTCCTCTGTGTCCTGTGGCGATCCATTGGTGAATCCAAGATGTCGACCATATTATCTCGAACGTGTCCACCTCCTTGGCGGGAGAACGCCTCCACGGCTGATTCCATCATCGTTCCCTCCATGACCCTCCCGGCAGCGTTGTTCAACGCACCGCTGCTCGACGTCGAACGGCTCCCCACTCTTGGCAGCAGCGGAATCCATGGCAGCCACAGCCGCATCCATGCTCGCCTTCCTCGTCAGCTTGACGTTGACCAACACCTGGAGGGGAGAAATTCCTGGCCACAGCGTAGCGAGGACAGGTCTCCACATCAAAAATGAAAAATCGCATCTCGCGATGGCCTTATTTGCCCTCTCCCATGTTCATTTTCTACGACGGCCCCAGTCGCGCCTGGGGTCATTCCGCTCTTGAAATTGCCAGGCCATTGTCATTAATCGCAATCCGGTCATGATCCTATGCTGCTTATTTCTATGTGCCTCCCCACTCCAGCCTCTTTACGCTTTGACCTTGGAATCCCTGGGCGCCCCTTCGCCTCCCCAGCTCCTCCTGGCCCACGCACAAAATGACCGCTCTTCCGCATTCGCTAAAACTCTCCTATTCTCCTGATAATTTAAGGGACCGCTTGCCGTGCTCCGGACCGCTCTCATTCTCCACCGCCCTACTATGTACATTGCCCCTGCGTGCTCCATATCCGGAAGGCCAACACGGCACGTCCAGGTCATAGGTTCCCTGGTCTTCTCTCCACCGCGTTCTCCTTTGCCCCTTTGGGGCAAACTTCTCCTCACAACTCAATTCAGGGCTCGCCTTCGGGCAATATAACAGGTCCTTTGAAACCTAGCTACTGATCTTCTCCGTCTATGCACTCCCGATGATCCGACCTGTTTATTGCAGGCTCTCACACACCTCTCCCATCGTTCAACATCACTCATATTTGCACTGCCTCTCATTCCTTACTCCTGCTACTCTGGGGTGTTATGGTCATAAACCATATATCTGGTGGTCACTTTCCATCTCCGTTCAACGGCTGAGGCCCCGCCACCGCACAGCACGATTTTCATAATCAAATATAGACAATATTTATTCATATAGAAACTTTGTGCTGTGGCCAGGACTGCCCGGAGGGCAATGCTTTTCTGGTCTCACGGTTGTTTTATGTAATATGTTCTTTTGCTTGCTAATGTTTTCTTGGTTAGCAATCGTAGCGGTGCACGGAGGCGCCATTTCCCCGACCCTCCGAGGTGGAGGAATGTGGAGATACCTTGCAACATTGCTGGCAAGCGACAAGGGGTTGCTCTCCTGATGTCCATTTATATCAGTCCTTTCCATCTGTCAAACTGTATTACTTCAATGATGTACCTTACTCTAGATGGGTCTCATAGTAGCGTAGCGGCGCAGAAGACGAGAGCCGACGAACGCGGGGCTTCCGCGCCACTACGCTCATCTTCTACGGGTGGGGGGTGGGCTGCGGAAGCCTGGAGGGTCGTGGAAGAGCTCGATTTCGACTCTTGACCCTGGTCACTTCGCCCCGCCTGTCTCACCGTTACATTTCGTCTAAAAACGGTAGATAATGCCATATAGCTGGTGTTTTATAGTTTATGAAGATGATAGAGCTAAGACAATGAACCAGAGCCCAAGGGAGCGCGGGTTGTCATTGCTGCCGTTGCGCGGCAAATCAGAGTCCTCGACAACACTCCCTTGAAATCGAGCCACGACTGCATTAAACCTCCGCAGGAGCTTCAGAATGTATATAAAGCCTTGAATCTATTCCCAGAGCCCGTCATGGTAGGGTGATGGGTCTTACCAGCAGGAATAACGATGTCTTTAAGCGCCCATCGGCTTCTCGTCCCTCGGTCTCGGC
>KN823028.1:75676-114410 GCA_000827465.1 Tulasnella calospora MUT 4182 | reverse complement strand
CCATCTTACTTGGATGTTTCAGCTCACTCACAAGGTGCGATGGGCCGGGGTGGAGGAGGAGATTGTACCAACTGTAGGACGGAGATGCCCAGCGTTTTGGATGATGAGGTGGGTGTTTAGTGGTCGGCGAGCAATCTAATTTATTCATGATGCGGAAAATGTAGAACCCCTCTCAGCCTGCCAGATCCAGCGTCACACAGCAATTTAGTAGCACAGACAGCAATGAGACATTTACTAGGAAGCCTAGACTCTACAAAGTTATATTAATTAATTTAATGACACGAATGATGAGCCAAGGTGAAGGTTGTGTGCAGGCTTAGAATCGAGAATGAATGCGGGGTAAACGGACTTAGCGGTTGAAGGCGAGAAAGTACGGAAAAACGCGGAGTGATGTCATGGTCGATGTCATCGTTCCTTAGGTAGGCTTTTCGAACTAATTTCATATATTTCTGCTGAATCTGTTACCCAATAGAGCCGCTCCAACCTCTCGCACGAATGACGTACCTTAGCTCTACCTTTTCGAACGCTTTGGGATGTCTCAGGTAAGCATTTTGCATTTTGTTCAAGTCCATTCACTGACTCGTTCATCAAATATAGCCACTCCAACCCTTCACAGGACCGCAACCCCCCAGGTTCACCTTCAGAACGAGCGCGGCACTCCGGTGCCACCATTGAAGATACTTTGGGATAGCCTAGGTAAGCATTTTGAGCTCATTGCCAATACGCTGACTGACTCTCTTACCGAATTTAGCCAGTCCAACGTCTCGCACGACCGACACGCTCTTCGTTTGCCTCCAAAATGAACGCCTCACCCCAGTGCTACCTTGGACATTGCTTTACAATGTATTAGCTAAGTGATCGGACTCACTCCTCTGATTCTCATAGGTAAGCGTTTCAAATACTTTTCTTAATATTTTCACCAACTCTCCTCCCAAATTTATCCAGGCCGAAGTCTCGTACAACCACTAAGACCGCAACCCGCATTTGCTCATCTGCAACGCAAACCCGCAAATCCAGAGGGTGGCGCTCTGGGATACTGTAGTGTTTCGTTAATACCGGATGTCCCCTGTCCCGACTCTCCATCCGCTCCGCTAAATTTTTGAAGTGTCCCCCGGTCCCGAGCATCGTCACCGGTTGGAACAAGTGTCCCCGCCCGTAGGAAGACCGGAAGTGCCCTCTCAAGAGTCGTCAAAGCGCCGAATTTCCCCTTGTTTAGGTGTCAGAAAGGTCTGAATATGCCTTGATACAAGGTTAGACGACTAGAACATGGTTTAACGACGCGTTTGGATCTGGGAACCGCTCTGGTACAACAAGTGTCCCCCGGTCCCAGGTCCATGCGCCGTCCCAAATTGTCGCGCCGGTGCGGTTACTCCGGTAGGAGATTTGTCCCGATGTCCCCTATGCGCCGGTATTAACGAAACACTACAGTACCAGAGATAATTTTACGAAGTTCGCCGTAAAATCTCATATTTCCCATCGGCTAAGGCTCAATACCTGATAAGCTTATCACAATTCAGTATCAGTTCTAATTCTGATTCTACCTTATGTGACTCATGTTTAAGACAGGAAAGACGGTACACGCTTTTATTCACTTTGTCGCACGGCGATCCCTCGGCGCCGTCATACGTGCTGATGTCCAAGGTAAGCTTTCCACGATTCTTATAGGTGAAAGAGTGATCTAACTTGATCTCCAGGAAGCACTGGTCGGCTAGCTCGTACAGGTCAAGATGGAATTATCCTCTTTGATTTTATGACACATACTCCTCAAGGGTACGTAATTTCGTGCGACTTGCAGTGCCCTCTCAAAATATGTTTATGCTGCCAGGCAGGGGACCATGGTCGAATTTGAATCAATGCTTACCGGTCTGATCATCAAGGTAACTCAATCTGCGACGCATTTATTGGAAACGGGCTTTTCGACGCCCCTGACGAGCCACCCAGTGAGGATGAGCGCCCAGCCCAAGAAGCGGCGGGTTGAGAAAACCAGCACCACACGCTCCCGAGCATTCTCCAAACGGACTATCTTGTCCTCTCCCGTTATTGAAGGTCCAATCAAAACAGAATACCCGGACATTGAAGAAAGCCCCCAGGAGGATGGTATGCCGCCTACGTTATTGAGCAGAAGATTATCGCGTCTACCAACGTCTGACGCAAACGGCGTTCCTCTAGATCTCTCCAACTAAGGCGACATCGGCATCTCACTCAGCCACCGCTACCAGAATCTCTGCTGTTCTAGTTTCCGATACCCGTCCATGTCACGGACCTCATTACCTTCCTTCCCATCCCCTTGTTTCTTTGCGTCATATTCCAGCCTTTTTACTATCTACTTCCACTCGTGTGACTCTATCTTTGTACGTACGGAATTACCTTCAAATTACTTCGTGCTGACTGTGAGATGTGAAGGGCTTGGGTGACTTCTGCTCTAAATGCTGATTGCGCACCCCGGCCATGTCACTCTTATTGCCGCACATACACGTATAGCATTTTAAATGACGCACATTTCCAGACATTGCGGCCAGTATATAGTGGTTGCAGTGGTTGGTTGTGGTGGTGAGGTCGAAAGTCGAAAGTCGAAGTCGCGCATCTTCCAACCCAACGGACATCCAACAAAGGTCCAGATTCCCTAGCAGCGAGCGGTCGTCAAGGAAATGGGCCTCTATCGATAATATAAGGTCAACAACGGCGAAGGACTTATGGTCTCGAGGGCCTTCTTAATTAAGAAGCCCGGCTCTAAGTGGCTAATGCCCATCACGCACTCAAAGGGGTCCAAAACAGCTCAGGACTGGAGTGTTTTCTTGCTAGATTGCTAGGGTCAAGCATGTGCATGTAAATAAATATGAAAGAAGCCAAAGATTCCAGAGCAAAATCAAGAAGGCCGGGGTAGTAGTAAAGTGGCACTAGACGTCATATGAACGCTCATGGGAGGCGATCGGGGAGCTGAAGGTGCCGCTTGGACGCGCCACCGACGTTGGGAACCTCAAGACAATTTTAGATTCTGACCCCGACTTGCTTGGTAAATACATCGACGAACCGTCGCGGACGGACTGCCTTGGATAGGGAAGGCTCTTGGGGGAGGGGGATTGCTTCAGGGGATATCAGCGCCTGCGAGATTGAGAGAGCTCTCGAGGATCGGAAATGAAGGGGGTAGGTGTGGATATGCTGGACTGAATAAATGAAAATTGTTGATGCACGTTGGGATTCTTGCAGTAATCAGGCTTGCATGGGTCATGCCCGGGCGTCCTGACGCTGATGAGGGGAGGAACGGGAACTCTTGTATGAGGAGCTCCAGCGCGTCGAGCGTTCCTTTATGGGCTAAGCCTCTCGGTGGTAAGAGATTGTAAGTAAGTGGTCTGAGGAGGATCGGGTGTCCAGAGGGGTCGCTGCCTATGTGATGCTTCAGGGGTCGGCCCTGTATTGGCGTTTGGCTTTGCATGTCGCGGCAAAGCTATCTCGGAAAAGTTTTCTGATAGAGAGAAGGCGTCATTAGTAATATGAGGCTATTCCAGGAGCCGGGGTTGGTGCATATGCGAGTGGTTTAAAAAGTTCCAACGTCAATTTAGCATGTGACCTTCAATTCTTGGAGGATGCAGGGCATACTTATCTTGGAACTTATATCAGAAAGCTTCAGGTGCTGCTTCTGCAGGGTGACTAGGAAAACATCTGCAAGAGAAGCAGAAGGTGTTCTCCTGCAGCCAGCCAGAACTCAAGCTCCGGGTATGCATCATCCATATTACCCGTTGTGTCCATCGAGGGTCTCTCCGGGGAACATTGGGTCTTATCCCCCGCAACGTGCATCAAAGGCATTCCCCGGGACCTCTTGGTAGCGGCTCCCGCAACGTTAGCCCCCTCCGGGAAGCCATGGGTAGCGACTCTCAGTGCCTACAGAGTCTCCAGCTCCCGGAGAACGTACTTGTACTTGCTGGTGTTACATGCTATATCTGTTCGTGGGTGATGTCCCAAGTGTTTCCTGGAGCTCACCGAGAAGCGCATCTGGGAGGCGTACCCTCCCTATAAGAGGACGGCCAGGCCCTCGCTAATACTCCCCTAATAGGTGCTATGCATCCTAAAGATAAATCTTATACTATAAAAATACAGACCCCCTGACCTAATCTATGAAGCATTGCATGATGGTAGCCATGAAGAAGACGTGCCAGCTGTCCGCCTAATGAGGGAAAGCTGCCGTCTAGCTACGAATGGCTTGCGGTTGCCGTAATGGGAATATCTGTTGTGGCACTAAGAGAACTTTGGTATCAAGCTAGATCAGAGTGATGTCAATTGAGGTAGCTCATGGACGATGCATACATTGTTGAGGGGGTTTGCACTTTCCATTTTTGTGCTGGCCCTTTTCTTGAGCGCCTCCAATGTTGGAAACCCATTCCACCCAGCCGTCCACCTCTCCTGTGCTTTAGTCGTGGAGAAGTGCTCCTCAAATCCCTCCTTATCCTGCGCTGCAAATGCCTTGTTAGTCCTAGATGCGCAGTCTTGCCAGCGGAATAGACCGCCAGCGCTGTAGAACACGAGGGAATACCGGGTTTCCTCGGCTTGGATCGGGATGGTCTCATGGGTTATGATGGCGGACGGGAGGAAAAGGGCATCTCCTGGCTTCATCTCCACTACAAGGCGGGCCTCGTGAAGGACGATATGCCCTCCATATTGATAGTTAAATGAGCCAAGGACCAGGACCACGCAAACCCCGTTAGAGAGGTTCTTAGTATCTTGATGAGGCCAACAAACGGTTTGAGGACCAAGGTTTGCTGTAAGGGAGGCAAAGGGAACCGAGTGGGGTGACTCTGCGTTGATGCAATCAAGTGCTTTCGATTGCGAAAGGACGTATTTGTGGCAGTCTTCGTATTTTTGGTGAATATCGGGCGCCCACATTTCAAAGCTATCTAAAGAGGTAGGTGTGTAAGGCAGGCGGCCAGTGGCCAGAGCAAACAAGGAGCCTACCCATGAGACGCTTAGTGACGGCTTGGAAGAAGGGGCACGCCAAAAGGTCCTCCCATAACTGGCGTTCCTTCTTGGTGAGTTGGGCGGTCGACATCGGCGCCTTAGGAAATGTCAGCTTCATATTTTTTTGCGTGCAAGGTTGCGTCTTTACCTTCTCCCCACCTCCAAAGGAGTAACCCCATTTCGTCCAGCTGTGTAGTCCACGTGGGGTACCCCCGCTGGCCTTCCGCGGCGCCTTGCGCTGGGAGCGAGCATGAAGCTGCGCACGAGACTGGGCGATCCCATCAACAAACGTGCTAAAGCTTCGAGAGAGGCCTCGAATTAAGCCATCCCAGTACCCAGGATTCCCAAATGAGCCGGGCTTCCATGCGCCCAAGCGTGAGCTCCCGTCAAAGATGAGGTCGGGCCTGGGGACGGGCTATCAGAAAGAAGGCAGCTGGTCTAAGGATGAAACACCTACGCAGAATGCGAATCAACGACGTCATATCCCTGGGCCAGGAGTTCTTGCAGGTGTGGGTGCGTATGGTGAGAGGATGCGACGGCCGTCCTTCCCCCGGGAGATGAAGACGCCGGGTTTGCTCTGCCCTTGGGAGTTTTGGCTTTGCTGTGAGCCCCGAGGTAGGATGACGATGAGTGAGGGAGGGCCCGTAAGTCGAGCTCTTGCGAGTGCTTGAGCGCCTTTGCAAGGAGGGAGTTGAGCAGGAGCCTTCGCCGAGCTTCGCTTTGCTTGCGTGCAGCCCTGCGTTTGCGGTTGTCTCGTGTAGTTTTACTTGCAGGTTTAGGTTTGGCGCCTAAACCGAGGTGCGGTGACGGGGTTTGATCTGATGCACCCCCGCTGATTCCGTTAGCCTCTTTCTTCGAGCTTTCCTTTTTCCTCCGCTGGCGTTTCTTTGGAGGGGGCTTGGGCGACGATGCTATAGCAGATTCATATCATGGGTTCCGCATGGAGGTGGCGCTTCATCGCAGGCTTGATGCTCACCTATGCTGTCTTCATCTGCGGAGTTGCCAGCTGGGCCTTGCTTCACGCCGGAGTCAGACGGCGCCGCAATGCCGCCTGTCTCCGACGGACTCTCGGCATCTTCGGGATCTATGGCTTTGTTAGCTTGCTAGCCGAAGACGGCAGCCAGCATTTGGTCCTTACCCTCGATGAGGGATCCTCCTGTATCTGAGGGATCCTCGGCCTCTGCAGGGGCGCCTTGGAGAGCGGCTGCAGCGTCCCGCTCAGCAGCCTGCTGGAGGAGTTCGGCGAGGGCAAAGCCTCCATTTGAGAAAACGAGGCGCTATGCGGGATGACAAGGTGGCAATCCCGTCAGGTGGCTGGCCTAAACGATGACGGTAAAAACACGCACAGCAGGCTCGACGTCTGGCTCTGGGGATGCGGCGCGCCCATCCGAATTCGAAACTAGGAGACGCGTCATCAGCAGGCTAGCCTCAGCGCGCTGCGGACGTAGACAACAATGGGGCCAAACACCCCGTCCGTAGCGCCCTGCAGAGCTAGCATGACGGTACCCGCAGTGAGGTCGCGCCACGGATGGGATGCGGCAAGGGCGGGGTGGGTGCTGTATAGCGTCCGAGTGCAAATCGTACCTGAATGTGATCTTTTCCTCGAGCTTGCCGTCATGTGAATGTTGGTGAGAAGCGGCGTTGGTGCTCGCGAAGCAAGAAGAGTCGAGGAGGAGGGGGAAAAAAGGTCAAGATGCGCCGTTGTATTCTAAACCGACTTCGCGCCGGAGGGCCGGGAAAGGAAGCGGGCATTGCAAACCTACGACCCTGAAATCGTGCGTGTCACCCTAAAATTCTCGGCTGGAGGAATACGGGGAAAATGTGGCCTTCCTCTGTACTTCTACCGTGTACGATCATGATCAGGTCTACGCAAATCCGTTCCCCCGAAGTCAGGGTGTGACCCCCAAATGTCACACCTCATGTGCGCCCGCCCGCCCCACCTTAGAGACCTAATTGAGCCATGAAATCGTATTTATCATAGAATAAATGTACTTCTTTCATGAATAGAGCCTCAGTGAATGTGCCTAGGACCAGTTGAGGGGGCGCAATTCGCGTTATATTATCTCGAAGAAACAGTACAGAGTCGATTAAACAAACTCATCCTTCGTTGATAGCTTGATCTGGAATGTCACTGTAGCGAAGTGTTAGCTATTGACTTAGCTATGTCATGGTGACTTACCTCGTAAGTCTGCTGCTGAGCAACAAGAGTTGAGACGAGGTTCTCGGGACCATCCCTCCAGTGCTCTAAAGGAAATGGAAGACGATTAGCATAGCAAATTCACGGTACTTTCGCATGCAACATACCTAGCTGGCGCTCGAACACCCCTCGACTATAGACTTCATAGGATAGCAGGAGCAATTGGAGACTCGCCACGGTATTTGACATACCCAGGTGCCAGAGCAGAGCCTGGACGAGTTCTTCGAAGTCCACACAAGCCAATTGAACGTGCATAATTTTTCTTGTTTGCTTGTCGAAGATAAAAATGCACTGGAGGTTGCGGATATCGACGATGGCCTCAAAACGATCACCTTGCCCATCCACGGACATATCGCTTTCATCATCAGGGTCGTCGTATTCTTCATTGTCAGTATCGTCCTCCTCATCATCCATGCCGCCCTCCTCCTCATCGTCTCTGCTTTCCTCCTCCTCATCGTCTCTGCTTTCCTCCTCCTCATCGTCTCTACTTTCCTCCTCATCATCGTCTCTGCTTTCCTCCTCCTCATCGTCTCTATTCCTCGGCAACGGTGGGATCATGGCATCTGGGATGCCATTGATTCTGAACCTGAGGCGTCGAGTGAAGCTGGTTGCAAGCTCTACGGCCTGAATTTGAGCCTCAATCATGTACCACTCGGGAGGATGTGGTAGAGCCGAAGCGTCGTCGTTTTGAGCTGATGCCATGAGCGGGAAGAAGTTTGAATGTTACTCAGAGGGGGATTGGCAAAGGGGGGTTATGAGTGTACGCGCCGACTTCTGCTGGAACAACGGCGTCGTAATCAGAGAACCCCACCTGTTCTCAGGTGGAATGCTTCGACCGTCTCACCCTGACTGTTTACGGGCGGGTGGTGGCTTTCCTGCGCGGAGTTTGGCAGTTTAGGATGCGTACCTCGTGCTCAGCCAGCAAACGTAGTAACTTACGGATCACCGGTTATTAGAACCTCAAAGGGATGGATATTTGATAAATCTTTCAAATCCGTTGTCGTTCCGAGCCGAAGTTAAAGTCCGTTTTAGGACATTGCCGTTGGCATCCTCAAGGCCTTTGATGGGTTTCCCTTCCTTGGTGTCACGCTCCATCTCCGATGTGACCAGGCCTCTACAGCACGACAACCATCGCCGCGTCCATCCATCGCGATTCAAAAATTGAATATCCCCGGGTACCCTGTACGATCATGATCAGGTCTATGCAAATCCGTTCCCCGAAGTCAGGGTGTAACCCCCAAATGTCACACCTCATGTGCACCCCGCCCGCCCCACCTTAGAGACCTAATTGAGCCATGAAATCATATTTATCATAGAATAAATGTACTTCTTTCATGAATAGAGCCTCAGTGAATGTGCCTAGGACCAGTTGAGGGGGCGCTTTTGCATGGGCGAGCCATTTCGGTGTTATGAACTTATGTCCGCGTCGGATTTGAAATGCGGTCCGACCTCGGTTAATCCCTGAGACGCCTCCATCAAAGCCTAAGACCCAGACTGAGTCAGCAAGGGCGATTCAACTGATTCCGTTCCCTTCAAATCGATATTAGTATGAGTTAGGTAGTTAGATTTAATAAGTATTCAACTTGAAGGGGAGCTGAATCGCCGTCTTAGGATGGAGGCGTCTCAGGAATTAACCGAGGTCGGACCGCATTTCAAATCCGACGCGGACATAAGTTCATAACACCGAAATGGCTCACCCATGCAAAAGCGCCCACTCAACCGGTCCTAGACACATTCACTGAGGCTCTATTCATGAAAGAAGTACATTTATTCTATGATAAATACGATTCACGGCTCAATTAGGTCTCTAGGGTGGGGCGGGTGGGCGCACATGAGGTGTGACATTTGGGGGTCACACCCTGACTTCGGGGGAACGGATTTGCGTAGACCTGATCATGATCGTACACGGTAACTTCTCAGATTAGAGTAGTTGTTTCAGAGAAGATAAGAAAAAGGGAGGCCAGATTCTTCTGTTCTTCTCGAATCTCGAAAGGATAACGACGGACATAGCGCTGACTTTTGCCGGGTGCATCAACATGGACGGGTGTAGCGGATCTAAGTCGGAGATTGACCTTGACGTTTTCGAACAAGCCCTCACCACCCAACGCACCACCCAAAGCCACCCCTTGGACTCGGCAGCCTCTAACGGAATAGCCACTCTATCTAGCATCACAGCAGCGATGAGAGTCGCCTCAACTTCTCTCTCGAACGAACCACCTTGGACTTGAATAGCGGAGTTCGACTTGGAGTAGCCCAATGGGCAGTCCACCAGGCTGCGTCCGCAAGCGTAGGGCTCTGCGCTCAGCAGGTGGACCGTAGTGACTGAGTATTGGTCCGAGGAATGCATAAAATGGTTTTCGGATTGCAACGTGGTGGGAGGGCCGCTGTGCCATCGCAAAACCCCGTGAACCACACGACCTCGGTACTCATGCCACGAGCCAGAGACCCGGTATGTAGCTTCCATCCTCGCTCCAGCAGGCTTGGCTGAAATCATTCTGGTTTTAGGTGCTTTGCCCTTGCAATGACTGTCACCCGCTTGGTCTGCTACAGCAGCCAGACACTGCCAAACGACATATGAACCTCCAAAAGCTGGCCAGGGAGCGCCAAGAGGCTGCAGACGCAGTGCTTCAAGAGTCACGACCATCTAATTCTGCGCAATCGTTGGATGATGATATCGTCCTGGACTCGGACAACGCCGACGCCTTTCCCCCTCCACACTCCCTTCTCCTGAAAGCTCTTCCCCTCAAGCACACGATAGGACTTCAGTCGGTGGCGATCCATCTCAGTCCGTTTTACCGACATCAGCTCTCCCTCCCGCCGGGGTCACCGCAGACCAAGCTGCCCTCACCCAATTCCTCGACCAAATCTTTGAAGAACTATCAATAGGAGCGCAGGAAACGCCTGGCGACCCTGGCGAGATACCATGGGACGAACCGGTGTAATCTGCTCCAGCTCCAGCTCCTGCTGATGGCGATGGCCAGGGCTCATTATACTTTTAGCATCACCGGATGCAAACGTCGTAGAAAATGCTGTTTGGGCGTTAGGGAACGTTCTCGGAGACTGCGCGAGACTAC
The DNA here is from genome assembly GCA_000827465.1 of Tulasnella calospora MUT 4182. Classification (NCBI taxonomy): domain Eukaryota; kingdom Fungi; phylum Basidiomycota; class Agaricomycetes; order Cantharellales; family Tulasnellaceae; genus Tulasnella; species Tulasnella calospora. The sequence goes on along the minus strand of KN823028.1, from coordinate 104,189 downwards.
GAGACCGAGTCGAAGGAGAAGGAGGGGTTACTGCCCTAGTCAAGCTGGTGGATCGCGGAGAACAGAGTTTTGAGAAGGCCCAAAGGAGAGCGGTGTGGGCGATTTTCTCCTATCTTTATCCCTGGTCGTCACGCAAACTGCCCATCACGAGAGTAAGGGATCTTGTTTTCCATAATGCTTGCAGTCCAACACAGGTACCTAATCACGTTGTTTCCCCAGATAAACCATGTCCTTCCCTGTCTCGCTCGTTACATACAGGAAACACCTGTCAATGAGGCAAACATGGAGTCCATCGAATATGCCGTTAAATCGCTCAATCGGATTCGGAAGCACCACCTTCAACGCTCGGATTTCATCGGAACAGGCGTCGTCCCTCGTCTGGTCAAACTACTAGCGAATTCTTCGTCGAGTATAGCCCTCCAAAAGCATGTGCTAAAGTGCCTCGGCTACCTTGTTGGTGGAACCGACGACGAAACGGACGTTGCGGTCGACGCTGGACTACTACCCGGGCTATTGGCTCCGTTGGAAACTACAAACCGAGACCTATGCCGGCTAGCGTTGCGGAGCACATCGAACGTGGCTGCAGGGAGCCATTCACAAGTTTACGCTCTCTTAGACTCCGGGCTTCTAAAGCCAGTCGTTCGCATTTTAATGGATGATCAGGAATCTACTATATGCAGACGTGAAGCGTGTTGGACCATCTCAAACCTCACCAAGAAGATTTCCGGCGACGCCAAATTAGCGCAAGCTTTTATTGAAGGATGCTGCGTCGAAGCTTTATCGACCGCACTTTTACTGTAATCCCCGACCCCAAGGTGCAGGAAGTTGCGGTTTTCGGGATCACCAACGTTTTGGAATGGAAACCTCCGCAGGGGTCGGAAGCTGACGGGTCTCCATCAACCATCCTTCGAAGGGCTTTGGGTCCGCAAAACCTACGTGCTGTTCGGGACTCTCACGATGTCCATGACCAGACGATCAAGAGAGAATGTCATAGCCTCTTAGCCCGGTATTTTCCCGATTTTAGTAGACGTCTTCGGGTTTGATTCCCATTTCGAATTCAGGGTCTCATATAATAACGCGAACGCTTTGAATGTACTGTAGTGTTTCGCTAATACCGGATGTCCTCTGTCCCGACCCTCCATCGGGGACCATTGCTATTGAACTTGCGGGCGCCTGGCAGCCCCTTCAGTAAAGAGTGCTCCCCAATCAGTTGAGATAAATAAACCCCCCTCGCAAGAAACCCTCTTCCAATCGGAAGGTGGCTTACCAATACAGTACTGTTGTTGTCATCGCGGTCATTTCAGGTGGGACCAGACCAACGATGATGACGTTCGGAATGATACCTAGGGCAAGCACCCCTTGTTCCATCTTAGTAAAACAAGTGTTTTATCTGAAGAACTATCAAATACATAGAATTTAGAGACTTAATATAGCACGGCAAGCCAATAGGACATAAACCTGTTTATCTCCCACGTTGAAAGCCGCCATCAATCTGTAACGGTATCTAGCAAAACTACGGTGACGCTGGAGCACGCTGATTATCGAGCAGGTCACCGGATGTGAAGTCCATTATTTGCTCTCTAGTATTAATAGTGTAGCTTTTGTTCAATTTACCACCTTCTTATGACCGTGCAGCCGGAGGTTTGCCCAGGGTTGCCTTGGCCGTGCTAACTGACGTTGCTGTCGCCGCGCGCCGGGCCCTGACCAAAACGACAACGGCGGCGAAGAAAAATGACGAGCAACTAACGGGTATCTGCAGCTTCCGAGATATTTGGCGAGCAACCGCGATATTTGCTGACCCGACGCGCGACTTTTCGACCCGACGCCCAATTTTGACGCCCACCGCGAGACTTCCACCCGCCGACCCTCATCCGACCCCCTCCCCGCAGATTTTTACCCCCATACACACTTAGACTCATGAACGCTCGGAATGGTCCTTCGTAAGAGGCTAGGATAAAAAGTTTCGCGCGGGAATTTTTCCCCACTTGGAATGCCATAAATGGCGCCTCCACGCGCCGCGTATACGATTCGAGCCGGAGCAAAGCGCGACCTTTCTAGTTACGTAAAGACTGACAACGATTCCCACGCGAAATTGTTCGAAACATAAAAGCCGCTAACCAACCCACTTCTCTGCCTCAAAAATCTACCCCTCACCGTCCATCAGCTATCAATCAAGATGACGTCGGGGCTGTCTACCGGAGAGATCCCTCCTCGCAGCCGCTACCGCTTCCAACCTTACACGTTACATCGTGAATACCCCAATAACCAGTCTGGTGCAGATACCACCAACCAGCCACCGTCCTCCGATGACGAAGTCGAAGGGCATCTTGAAGCCCATGCCGAAGAGGGTGCCGAGACGCCCACGTCGTCACCATCATCCTCCGATGACGAAGTCACAGACAGGGCCTGTTCTGTTGGCAAACAACCTCGCAGGATGGCACTATCGACGTTCCACTTTTCGGACAGTGAGGGCGGCAGTGATTCAGAAATTTATGTGAGCTATTGCCTACTACTTCCTTGTGTTTCGCCTGTCATCTAACACAGTGTGTTTCAGGGCCCAATCGAACTGGCACAAGGCTCAAACTCCAGCACCAACAACTCAAGGTCGACCCCTACGTTAAGTCGTCAAGAAGAGATCCAATGGAAAATAATCCGTGCACTGCCGCTGGATGATTACATCTCCATCGAACCAATCAACAACATGTCTCCTGAGGCTGATTTTCAGATGTTAATTACTATGGTGCAGGAGCTGCCACCCAGGCATTGGAAGGGGTATCTCTGGGGCGTTTGTGGAACCGAGGACAAGGCTGACGAAGTAATGGAAGAAATCAAACGAGCGATATTCGAGGCCAAGGAGCTAGCCTCATTAGATGATGATACATTTGCCATTTAGCCGTCCCTTAGGCAGTACTTTCTTGGAAATACATCAGGCCATGTTTTATCTTTTATCACCATCAGCTTTGCAACAGTTGAGACAACATCTAATTCCAGCTGCTACAGTCCCATAGGGTATGTGATTTATTCAATGCCATGACTTAGAATCAACAAACAGTACAGTAAACAGTGTGTGAGCTACACTCCGCTTAGTCGAGAGAAATCCTCGTCAGCAAAGAGACCATCCGCGCTTTCTATCGTAATGTCTCTGACATGAAAGGGTTCGCTGCTCGTGATTATGAGGATATTCTCCAGGTACTATGGTATATGTATGTTTTCGCGCGGCCGCTGACTGCTCCGCCCTTGTTAGTGCATAATCCCCGTCTTTGAAGGTCTTCTCCCTTCTCCATACAGCGAACAAGCCCTCTCGATCCTTTATGCCATGGCTGACCTTGCAAGTCTGGCCAGCCTACGCTTGCACACCGAGACCACATTGCTTGCTCTTCGGCTCGCCATTACTCGATATGGCGCACTCATTCGGAGATTCGCGTCCATCACGGGCGCATCCTTTGACACTCGGGATACCCCGTGCGAGCATCACGCTCGCATGCGACGTGCCAATGCCCAGTCCGGTGCCGGAGGAAAACCTGCGCGTGATTCAAGACGGACCTTCAACTTACAACGATTTAAGCTTCACGCAATAGGTGACTTGCCAGGATTGATTACGGAGTTTGGTACTCTTGAGGGTTATTCAACTTGGAGCGTACGTTTGATACTGTTTCTTCTGACTCTAGGCTTTAGTATGCTAATAGCCCTACTTCAGAGTGAGATGTAGCACCGCACGACCAAAACTCGGTATAAACGAACCAACAAAACGCGTACCTCAACGCGTCAGCTCACAGTAATGGAAGGACTTGGTCGGCAGTTCAAGACGACGTCCGCCTCTGCCGAGAAGATTTTGGCTCAACAAGCGACTTCAGAGAAGCCAAGAGCACCCAGAATTGCAGGAAGCCCCAGTGCTCCATATGAGATTGCAGAAGACACGAAGCATCAAGTTCACATTGGCCCTTTCCTTCGGCAGCATGACGGAGATCCGGTGACTTATGTACGTAGATAGATTTACTGCAATTCGTAGTCCTTTGGGACTGGCTCCGCGATTATTTGATCGCAGCCATCCGTAATGAAGATCGCACAACATCATACTCTCATGAGGGGCGCCTCAAGCTGCACATCCAAGGCGACACGCTCCATCGGCATTCCCATCTCAGGATCAACTATACTGTCGGGAATATTGGGATGGAGTGGGAGAGGGCGATTCCCACTAGGAGAAAATCCCTCGCATTTCTCCCATTACCCATCGGAGTATTAGTAATTAGTATAAATAGCCGCTCAATTACTAGATACGATTAAATACATGGAATTTTATTATTAAATAATCTCCCCTCGGACAAGAGTCCTCCCCTCTCCAAGGAAAAGTCCAACATACACCTCATACGATGTCCGTCGTGCCCAGGATCGCTTAGTTTCCGGACTTCGCGAACGGATGTTATGGTTGCGGCAAATGGAAGCGACGCTACGCTACATCCGTTCTGGTACGCTCGAGTCCTGGAGATATTTCACGCCATGATCTCTTTCCAGGTAGACGGAGACATTACAGCACTCAAGCGCGTTGATCTGCTTTGGGTCCGCTGGTTTCAAATCGAACGGCGCCAATCTAGGCAGCGTCACGAGCGCTTGGAGAGGCTCGCTTTTGCTCCGCTGGAAAGCGAGACGGCATTCGGCTTTATTCACCCTCGAATGTGATCCGTGCATGCCTTCTTATCCTGCATGTGCCGATGGCTACGAGCTTTCCACTGTCAGTCACTCGCACGTTCAGGATGCCGAAGTGCATTACAAGCACTACTGTAGTGTTTCGTTAATACCGGATGTCCCCTGTCCCGACCCCCCATCCGCTCCGCTAAATTTTTGAAATGTCCCCCGGTCCCGAGCATCGTCACCGGTTGGGACAAGTGTCCCCGCCCGTAGGAAGACCGGAAGTGCCCTCTCAAGAGTCGTCAAAGCGCCGACTTTCCCCTTGTTTAGGTGTCAGAAAGGTCTGAATATGCCTTGAAACAAAGTTAGACGACTAGAACATGGTTTAACGACGCGTTTGGCTCTGGGAACCGCTCTGGTACAACAAGTGTCCCCCGGTCCCAGGTCCATGCGCCGTCCCAAATTGTCGCGCCGGTGCGGTTACTCCGGTAGGAGATTTGTCCCGATGTCCCCTATGCGCCGGTATTAACGAAACACTACAGTACCTCCAACCAAGGAACCCAATCCCAAAGGCTGGCAACCTCCACCTTGCTTTCCAATATGCATCCATCCCTTCCGACGAGCATCGCTTCACTCAGATACTCCGGATCACTCCCACCGCCTTCTACCATGTGCCCGCCTAATTCAAAATCATCCCGTATTCACGAGCCGCTCACCACGACCTCAAACCCCGGTTGAGTTCCAGTTGGTCGTGACGTTGTACCGTGCTGGGAAATATGGCAATGGGGCCTCGGTAGATGATGTAGGAAGGATTGCGGGGATCTCGGAGGGGAGTGTGCTCAAGTATTCGGAGCGTTGTGTCAAGGCAATTCTGTCCATGGAGGCGGAAGCTTTTCGGAGGCTAGGTGAGGAGGAAAGGGAAGTGGAGAAGCATTGGGTGGAGCAGCACGTTGAATGTACGGCTTTTCGCGATGGATGGTGCACCGGGATGGCACACTGGTCAGGCTGCACCAGAAGCCTGGCCTCAACGGTGATGCGTACTTCTCTCGGAAGATGAGCTATGACCTGAACGTCCAGGTACGTGCCCTCTACTGCCTTCTGAGAACTATCCTGACGAGTATCCCAACTTGAAAGGTTGTCAACACATTCACCAACCTACGGATTGTTGATTATGTTATGGGCTTCACCAGTTCCGCACACGACTCAAATGCATTCCAGTACTCTGCTGTGGTACAACATCCTGGATGGTTCTTCGGGACTGATCAAGAGTTCATGTGGGCGGACTCGGCTTATACCATCATCTCCCGTGTAATCCCAGTTCACAAGCGTCCAGCTGCTGATGACCCTCTTAATCGGCAGTTTGATACAGCGGTCTCGCGCACCCGTATCCGTTCTGAACACTGCATGGGAGCCATCAACAGGCGCTTCCAGTCCCAGCGTGGCCTCCGGATTCGAATTAACCGCAGGCACGACCATGTCGACGCATGCAACTGGATTTGGATGTGCCTGATTCTTCACAACCTGGTCATCGACATCGAGGGCGAGGATTGGGCCACCTACTACCGCTCTCAACTCCCCCGTGAAGGATATGTGAACAGTAATTTAGCCACAGGTGAAACTAACTCATCCGGCATGACCGTGTAAGGGGAAGTCCGTCGCCGGGAGCTTGTAGCCGAGTACGCTTGTTATCGCGAAGAAAGGCAAAGGTCACGAGTAGAATAGGTTCCTAACTACGGGTGTACATCACCTTCGCATAACTATCAAACTTGGACACGTTGCTTGTCATGCTGCCAGCGAAGAAAATAGAATATCGTCTTCAAGCTCCTCATCTTCTTCATCCCCTCTGCTCGGTGGATATGGAAAGTCTAACTCACTCCCCTCACCACCGTCCTGCTGTTCATTTCCCTCTGGACCTGGATCGGCGGAAGGGGTCGGACTTGACCTCACTCTGACGGAACTTGGGTCAGTTCTGCGCTTCTTTGCCAGGGGTCTGTCAAGACCAAATTGTGCGCGATACTCTTCCTTAGAAATGATCCCAAGTTGAAGCTCTTGAAGTGCAATCTGCTTCGCTTCGTTTTGGGCCTTTGCCTTCTCGACCGCAAGACTGGCGTGTAGGCTGTGCCTGGAGAATGTGCTTTAGCGTGGATGTTGCGGGACACTCAGGATACTCACTCCTGAAAGCTTATTAGAGCCTCTTCCCATCCACGCTTGGGGCCGCTGGACTTTCCCACATGAGATACAAGTTTCTTTGAGAGAGTTGATGGCTGTGGCGGTTGCGGCTTGAGGGCCTTCTTCCTGTTGCTGCTTGGCTTGGGTGCAGGGACAGGCAAAGGAGTCGCTGGGCCCGGAGGTGGAGGGCTGGAATTGTTAGTTGCCTCAAGTCCGTTGGGAGGGCTCGGATCGCGGTCGGAAGCTTGGGAATTAGGAAGATATCCGCTGGGTGGAGGTCTAACATCGGAAACGAAGGTACTTTGTGTAACAGAGGGTGTTGGGATGCTTGGTGGCTGGCCGGTGGTAGTGGCGGTCGATGAAGGTGGTTGTGGGTATACGGTTTGAGTCCCAGCTGGGCCGAGGGTTGTGATGCTGATTGGAATCACGTTTGGACGAGAACTGATGAGTCGGTGGAGTTCACCAAAGTATTGGAACTCCTGGTTGATTTGGTCTTCGGTACCATTACATTAGTAACTGTTTAGCCTCTGTGCGAAGGTGAAACACCTACCCCAGAGGTTCTTTGCAGGTTCTGGAGTGGCCTCGTCAGGACCTCCAGCACCAACAAAAAGTCCACCTGCCCCGGCAAGGACAACCTCGCCGAGGTTGGCGTCGTCCACGTTCAGGTTAACCCCATTCCCTGTTACCATCATCTTCCGGACTTGCTGTCTATAGCCTTTTACCAGACTAATGTGCTGTCAGGATTGTGTCTTTTGAGATAAGATATCACGTACTGCTCCCATTCTCCCTTGACCCGTGTCCCCAAGCCCTTTTGCCGCTTCTTCTTTTCTCCTGCAGGTAAGGTTGGGCCTTCAAACTCGTCGGGGAAAAGCTCGGATGCGATCCTTTGTTGGACCTTTACTTTCGTGTCCCCGGACGTGTTCTGTTGTCCGTTGAGTGGTGAGTAATGGACAATTTGGGAACAGACCACGCGGTGAACAAAGATGAGGGCGAACAAAAAGATAAGGGCGAACGAACCTCGTCTTTTTCCTTCCCAAGAAGGACGATTCGGTTTTCAGGACGGCCAACACAGGTTATAAGGTCCCAAACCTTTCCTGTAGGCCAGGTATACCGACTCGATTGACCTGTTTCCATAGCCATGAAGAATGAAGAGACTGAAGGAGTTCAAGATGGTCAAGATTTGATCCGGTCACAACGTAGAAAGCGAACAGGGCTGTCACATATGTGGTCACATTTGCCCAAGGTGCAGAATCGATTTGCGCTTTCTCGCATCTCACAGACCCTTTATCTACGCGCGTCTGCGTTTTGCGGGCCCCGCGCGTTCTGGCTGATCTTTTTCTTGGCCGCCGTTTTACGTCTGGGTCGTTGCGGCGTCTTGTTATTTACTGCCTTCTTGTTCGATACTGTGGGGGTCTTGGGAGTGGTTGGTGTTTTCGACATTTTGAGCTTTTTGGGTGGTGATGGCGAGGGATCCATGTGGTCTGCAATGCTGTATGAGTTGAAGCGGACCTTCCCTGAACTAACATCTCCTGCGTAAGTTACCGGTGCAAGTTTGCAATGTCGTCTCTTGACCCTTTTTTTATGTAGTAATACGGACGGACAGCCAGCTGAGGATAACGGAGAGCCGCGCGATATGGTATGTACCAGGGCAGCTTTTTCCGACTGTAATATTTAAAGCTTACGACGGTCTCTAAGGATATCCGACTTCATACCGCTGGTAACAGCAGGATTTCCGTCAAATCACAAGTAGAAGACTACCGCTTTCGAGGCGATGGGCTGGCGGACCTAAGTCTACTCTTCTTCTTTCTTCGTACATATGAAGCAAAAAAAGAGGAGAAGGACGACGTATCTGCGGAATTACATGGCAACCAAAGCGAGAGGCATCAGTACCAGAGCCAACATTCTCGCGCGGACACGCATATTCGAATCCTCCGACACCACGACCGTGAAATCATTCCAGAATTCATTGGGCCATGGTTTCCACGACGAAACGACCTCACCACTCATAGGCTTTATTGTGGCTCCATGCTCATGCTCCTCAAACCTTGGACCTCATTGCCAGAGTTGAGGGCTGAATCGTTCGAAACAACTTTCGCGCACTTCCTTGGTACTTGCTCAAAACGCGGGCGGGATATTATGGATAATATCCAGTGGTACTACGAGACGGCGGACGGGGCAGCAGAGGATAGGAAGAGGGATACGGGGAATAATAGCATGGGGGCCGAGTTCGATGTCGACATGGAGGATGATGTTGAGGAGGAAAATTCAAATGATCAGGATCATCGAGCAGGTGTAGCGTTGGAAAACGAGGAAGAAGAAAATGAGAACGACGATTTAAGGAATCGTCACGGGTGTTTTCCTTCGGAATGGCGAAACGGCGAACTGGCTGTTAGCATCGGGCAGTCCTGTGGTCTTCTAAACCGTCCGGATCAATGGCAGTCCATGCCTATCCTCCACCCCCGAAAGGTCACCGACTCTGATACCGCAAGATGGAAAGAAAAAGTAGACCGCTTGACCGAAGTCGATCTGCAAGTAGAGGATACCCTGGATGAAGAAAATGATATATGGCGGCCTCGACCTGTACCACCCACCGTCATAATTAAAGGACCGAACGAGAAGATAGTCGGAGCGATTCTCGACGAGCTCAGTGAGGATCAACGACGGGCGGTAGACATCCTCGATGATCATCTTTGCGATACCCTTGCGGGAAGAGAGCCCGAGCAACTCTTAATGCTCGTCATCGGGGAGGCTGGAGCGGGGAAATCCAAGGTTATCGAAGCCATGACATGGGTTTTCGAGCAGAGGGGACTCTCGCACCTCTTAGCAAAGGCGGGTTCGACGGGTGTCGCGTCGAATCTCATAAACGGGAGCACATTTCACCACTTGATGGTTATACCTCCCGTCCACCCGACAGATCGGAACACCCAACCTCCTTCGGAGTCGACCAAAAACAAGAGGGAACTGCATCTCCGCAATAAACGCTATCTTCTAGGAGATGAAGTTTCGATGCTTCCACAGGAGCTCATCTCGGTGGCGTCAGGTGCAGTGGGAAACGCGCATGCAGGTCTCGTAGGGTCTACACCGTCACGGCCGTTTGGAGGGATCATGAATAGCATCTTCTTCGGCGACTATCATCAATTCCCCCCGGTTCGCCACGAAAATACAGCTCTATACAAGAGAGCCGTTCCGAACGCTTATGCTGCCTCCGGCAGAGGCATAATCGAGCAGTTCACAACGGTTGTTTTGTTGACCGAGCAGAAGCGAGTCCCTGCCAATAGTAGATGCGCTCAAATATTATCGCGTGCACGCTTTGGTGCTTGCAATGAGGATGATATTCGCTTCATGAAGGGTCTTGTACTGGACAATCCATCCTGTCGCATACGGATTTCCAAGAGCCAGGGTGGTCATCCGCTGTATTAGTGACGTCGCGGAATGCTGTACGGATTCAGTGGAACGCGGAAGCGATTCGAAAATGGTGCACAACACATCGGAAACCGCTATTCAGGATTCCCTGCCATGATGAGATTGGCAGAGACAAGCGGTTGCCAATGAAGGCCGAAAAGCGTGCCATTGCAACATGTCGCGAGGAACAAACGGGACATCTTCCATCTCTATTGGAAGTAGCCGAAGGAATGCCCGTGATGGTCACGTTTCGTCACAGGAAGGAGGTCACCTTATCTAAGGGGGCAAGCGGGCTGGTTAAGGAAGTGATACTCGATGACGATGATGCTGCTAAGGATCAAACTCGTGGGTTAGTAAACCTCAGTCGATTACCGAAAGCGATTGTCCTCAAGCTGGATCATCCTCCGAGCGGGATGGTTTGGGGGTTTGAACATGGTGAAATACCAATCCTACCGTCTACACGCCGGTTCCGAATCCACCCCAACAACGACAAGTCTACACGCACGACTGTAACGAGGCATCAATACGGATTTGTCCCAGCGTTCGCTTTCACTGACTACAAGTCACAAGGCCAAACAATCGATCACGTCATAGTGGATATTGGGAAGCCAGGAACGGGGAACATCAGCCAATTCAACGCGTATGTGGCAATCTCTCGAGGTCGTGGACCAGAGAAGCTTCGATTCTTGAGAGATTTCGATCAGGCTTTATTCACCAGTGGAATCGATGAAGACCTAGCAGAGGAAGACAGGAGACTTGACCAACTTGACAGAGTAACAAAGGCTCAAGATGAAAAGGTAATAGTCGCGTACAACTGCAAGCGCCTGCCGAACCCGACTGATTGATAGTTCCATCTCCTTCAGAGACGCCGAACGCGTGAAGCGAACTAAGATAGGTACATATTATCTGCATCTGTATACTTAGTTGTGTGAATAAGCAACGTAGACGATAGGGAAATGGAGATGCTGCCAGGATTTCTCGGTAATATGACACCAACCGTGGGACGTAGATGCACGGCATTTTGGATTTACGAGGCGGGTGGATAGGGGTTGATGAGCAACCCAACAACCCCCTCCCCCTCCCATGGCAGAGAAAAGACCACTTGACGTAGACTCCGAGACAGAGACTCAGCCATCACTGAGACAGCCCAACTCAGCAGACCGAAAAACACAAGGTAGGCAAACACATCTCCTCGCCGCATTACGGAGGAATCGGAAGCTCACAGTTTTATACAGCCACCAAGAAAAGCAAATCATGGGCGCCAAAGGGATTCGGTGTTTGTCAAGTTCTAAAAGCTGTTCTCATGAGTCATTAATGACTGAAATCTACCAGGCATGCAGCATTTGCGGTCAGACAAATGCGGGCTACCTGTGTTCGCGTGATAAATGTGCCAACATCGTCTGCTGCGGACCGAAAAATTCGCAATGCTGCCTGCCCTCAACGAAGGTGGAGGCTCCATTCTCGTGCAATAACTGTTTCAGAAAGGAAAAGGCGCTGCTTCAGGTCCGTAATGCGAGGTGCTCACCCAGGATCCTGCTGATTCACAACTCGATCTCAAGGGGACTAGAGCAACAGTCAGGGAGGGGCGAGGCATGCCAAATGGCGATTTTGAACCCCTCCTTGTTATTGGCCTCATTCCCGAAGAGGATATCGAAATAGAGGATCCCCAGGTCGCTAATATTGATTTGATGTGCCAGTTACATTACCAGTCACATCCTCAAGTGACTAAGGTGGGCGGTTTTAATCCTATTTGGCTTCGTCACTCATCAGGCCTCGATTCTTGCAGGTTTACCGGTTCATTCGTATTAAAACCTCAAAAAAGGTCAACCGCAGTGACTCGGACGACATATTGGAGTTCTTAAACGCGGATTTGAAAACCCGAGTTCTGGTGATCATTAATATGCACAGTCGCCCCGATAACGGTCGCATTCAATACGCTGGCTTGCAGCAAGATTATACGTCTAACGTATGTATGAAGACCCGTTGCGTCGATTGGTAATTTACCTACCCTCAAACAAAGGTTCTGAATCGATTTTTGAGCCAGAAGGTGGTGAAACAGTTGATGACGCATCCAGCTGAAAAAGGACTGATGCTACTAGCTTGTGGCGGCGTCATTGCCTGTGACGAAAGCAGAGAAGATTTGATGAAACATATCTTGGAGTGAGTTTGGCTCTTGCATTATCGAAACTCTGCAGCTCATGGTCCTGGAGCAAAGGCCCAAGGTCTTCCGGTTTGTCTTGGGGTTTCCGGCGTCCGGCCTCATTCCCCAACACGTCGAAATTCAGTGCAACGACTTCGTGTCTGCCTGCTTTCTCTGGAAGCTCATGGGGCTCTCACAAAGCCTCGATCACGAGCCAACACGAGCAAGACATGCTCGCGACTGGGCGTTTGCAGCCGATATGACATCGAATATGCACACAGGGGCAGCACTCATAGAGAGGCTGGGGGATGGAAACCTTTCGAGCACAGAGTTTCGAAGAGGCGTTCCAACGCTGCTGCCCTTCGGCCTCCCAGTTATGGCCTGCCCTTTCTGCAAGAACTCGTATAAAGTCGAGCTCCAGCGGGTCGACCACATTCGATTGGATATGACCTGTAACGGCTGCAAAGCATCCGCGAAGCGGGTCGATCAACCCCAAGGAGTGGATAAGGTTGACCATAAGGGCATTGGAGATGGTCACTATTGTTTTCCCTTTCCCTTTAAGTCCGAGGAGGAGGTACTCTGGTGCTTGGGTAAGGAGGAGCGCTTCCAGAGCTGGAATAGCATACCTCAACACCTACGCTTGAACCACTCCATCGAAACGCCCCCACAACCATAACTTTCACACGGCGGGCCCATCTATGTAATAAACCACCATCGATTAGTATCGCGAAACCTTATTGTTGCTCGCGGGGTGGATGGCAGAGAGAGTGTGATGCAAGGGTCTTGAGAAGAATCCATAGATGGGGCACAATCAGCAAAGAATCCGAATCCCATGCTAGGGACAGCTCTTATCTCACTGAAATTATACTTCAAGGCAGTGTATACAGTCCTAAGGATATGATAAGTCATTTTGTGTCACGGGAGGCAAGCCCTCAAATTTGCGGAAAGTCCCTGAACATGGGTCTCCTCGCACTCCAAAAATCTTTTCTAATTGGACGGTTAATGGAGAATACTTAATCATATTGGGTTTTTCAGCAGGAATCCCTGTACCATTTCGACCATAGGCTCGCGGGAGTCGAAGCGTGACCAAATCCTTCATAGACTCGCTGGCTCGCTAAGCCCCGTGAGGCGTGATCGAGCCAAGAATTAGGCTCAAAATAAGGGAGCCCCCCCCCCACTCCTGCAGAGGTTACGTGCAAAACAAAGGGTCAAAATTTCCGCTATAAATCGAAAATAGTCGAAGTATATCAATTTTGCATGTAACCTAGGTTCCGACTCAGAGGAAACTGCACGGTGTCGTTATCCAATTTTTTGAGGTGCCTCAAGGAGATTATCCACTTCTCAGCTAAGTCTGTAGTGCACCTGGGTGTCGCTTTATCCATTTCTCAGCCTATGGATAGACGCTGTCCTATTTTTCTGACCAGGACTATCCACTTTTTCCCCAGGTTCTTACTGAAGGAGCTGCGGCGGAGTTGATATATAAAGTATTGTGTATTAAGTACAAGGAATACAACTATGCAAAAGTGTCGTAGTAGCCCGGAGATCGGAAGTTGATGCTTGCAGAATGCATCAGGCTAGGTCAGTGGGTTATGCAGTCCATCTTCTATGAAGGAGGAGGAATGTTAAGTCACTGGGAGCTTTCAGGAGTGAGCTGAGTGTCGAACGAGATTCGGAATAAGTCTCTTAAGTAGAGCGCGTTGGGCGCTGAGGGGCTGGAGAATAATTAGCGACTATGGACAGCCTACTGCGCGACATACGAGTGGAGGACGAAGCGAGGTGCTAATATGGGCTGTGGAACAGGAGAGAGAGCTGATCGCGGTGTTGGTTAAGGTTGAAACGGGGATATTTGGAGGTCCTACTTTGTGTTAGAATGAGGGTTAACATACGCGAGGTGAGATAGGGGATCCAGCTGGTATCCCAGGTTGGAGTAGACAAGTTCTGCCATTGGGAGTTGGCAAAGAATATCCGACCCAGGTAGGTGCACAAACAGTGGCCAGGTTTGCTTGTCGACTTCGTGGGTAAAATCGTTGGCTTGCCAAAGGGCGGACCGCGACTAAAACGCACGAGCAATCAGTTGACCATGATAAGGAATTAGAGGGCAGAAACCCACCGGAACAAAGGCACGAAGCGTCACCCAGCTAATGGTACGAGCAGATGAGACCTCAGCTTTTCAGCAGTGCTTTCCGCCTTCGAGAGTGTAGATTGCTTCCACTCGCCCAACAAACATCTGAAGACCGGCTCGAGCAATCACCACCGAGCAAGATGCTGAATTTCGCTGGTAACTGCGTAGGACTACGTCCAAAGATATATTGCGCGTGAGGAGGTTTGGCACAGCTAAAGCGAAGAAGGTCAGTTGCGTTTTCTGCAGGCAGGTGGATAGAACTTCACCCGTGAAAGGTTTCTTTCTCGCATGCTGCATATCTTCCGTAATCTGAATCCAAGTAGAGGGATCTAAACGGAGGCTTCATGTTAGTTGCATGAATTATAACAGCCGCAAAAACTTTACCACTATCAAAGCTGACAACGGAAGGCAAGGGGGCCGGCAGCGAGGGATTGAAGGCTGAACTGTATTTCCACTCTAGTTCTCGTTTTGTTGGTGCTGTGCCACTCAGTTCGGGCACCTCGCGCGCCAGCTGTCGCGTGTATGAGCTGAAATCATTGGCATTCAGCTTGGTGTCCGAGTCGCCGTCGCCAGCATCTATGGAAGGAATCTCTCGCATCAGTCAGCCCCCACGTCATAGCTGGAACATACCTACTTTTGGAAGCACCCGTCAAACGAGCTTGTAGATTTGAGGAGACAGATTTTATCTTTTCTGAATGAAGGTTTGTGCCCGCTTGAGTTGAGCGGCGTCGTGCAACTAGCTGTTCAATATTGATCTTTTTACCGCAGGCCTCAAGAATATGGGAACGCTGGGGACTTGAGTCTTGAGAGGACGAAACTGGAGAGATGGCTGGTTGGGAAACAGATGATGACTTGCTTGTGCTCGATGATGGTGAATGGTCTTGTAGGTGTTGCACGTCCTTCCGGTACTGGTGCAAGTCCGAATCGAGGGGGTGAAGTCGAGCAGTGTCGTGATTCGCATCGTGGAAAGTGACGCCAGGCATGTACGGTAAGGATTCAACAGCCGCTGGCGCGACCACCTTCTGAGGCGTTGCGGTGGAGGTGGGCTGAACCGTGGAGGTTTCTGGGACTGCCACCGAGTCGTGCCCTAGATATTAGAAGTCAGTATATATGTAATACCCTGCTCACTAGTAAACGTACGCAATAATCTTAGTGGAAAGTCGGGAACGGCGATATCAAGCAAGTCAGAGGCAAGCGCGACTGCTTTGTCTCGACCGATTTTACAAGCCTTATCGAGCTCGGCTCTACTCGGGAACTGGCTGAGGATGGAGAGAATATCCGGGGTCGACTCGGGGTGATCAAAATCGTAAATATATCTACAATAGGAAGCGATCAGAATGGCGCATTAATACGATGAAGGAAGACTCACCCATCAGCTGAACGTTTATCGTGCGCCGGCTTGTAGTGTCCTGTGAATAGAAGTCCCTGACGAAGAGTAACCGCTTTGATGTGCTTTATAACCTCGCCATATGTAAACGAGTCGAGCACTTGACGGATGACTCCGAAGAGGTGTTCCAGAGCCGCGGTGCGGTGTTCCCAAGGACAGAGGGGAGCGGATGGGTAGAATTCGGAATGTGCCAGGATAAGGAGGATGAGACCACGTGCAACCGAATAAAGAATATCGCGACCTTGGAGGGAAATGAAAGAACGTTGGTTGTTGAAAAAATTTGGATGCTTTCTGCCTTTGATCGAATATCTTGTTCGATGAGATCCATGAAAATGATTGCCCGGAATGCCATCACCGCCCGGTCAAAGTGAGACAGGCTTCTGCTTAACCAGGCATCGTAAAGTTCACCTGGATCGACAACTATTGTCAGAATAGAAGGCAGGGGAGTAAAGGCGACAATTCAAAACAGAGCGCACCACAGACAAAGTTGAACACGAAGAGACCTCCCCTGGATTCTCGTATCTTCAAACAACCATTTTCCTCCCGTTGAACCATGAGACTAAGTGTCTCAGAGTGGAAGAAACGACGAGCAGCACCATCATCCTGTCTATCGGCGTTGAAGACATCGCGTGTTTTGGGAAAATGCACCGCAGGAAGCCCAGCCGACTCGAGGACTTTCGCATGGTCCGCAGCCAAGTCAAGGAGTTTGACAATGGTGGTGAATGTGATCACGTGACGTTCAAGAATCGTGCACCGAGTTCCACTAAGGAGATTGTTGCGTTTGCCTTTTGCGTCATGAGGACAATCTTGAATATCAACGACTGGACCAGTGTCGAAAACCGGAGCGAAAAAAATGAATGCCGCATTCGTTGTTTTACCATTCAAACAAATATGTCAGCATGTGAATGGTAAACGGAGTAAAACCAACGTACTCTATACTCCATCTTGCTCAACGCATTCGGTGAATGGTGGCATGTGAGACACTGTTGTCGACTTTTTGCGAGGTTTTAATACGAATAAAGCGGCAAACCTGAAAGGATTAAGATTTGATTAATGGCGAAGTCAATAACAAGGAAACGCCCCCACCTCAAGTCACATAGTGTGCCTTTAGTGAGCTCAATATCCTATCTTCGCGCCGTAATCCTTGATAGCATTCGCTCTGGTCAAAACCTGTCCCTTGTCCCAGCGATCCAGGCCGTCCACGCCGGTTAGAAATGTGTCTCATGTCCCATGTACGCCGGTATTAAAGAAACACTACAGTATATCCTCAAGCTCGTTTGGTATGCTTTGAGTTAGCTTGCCATGCTCACAGAGTACGCCATACAAAGTCAGCGCTGTGATGAGCGTTCTTTGTGAGGTGTTTTTGGCAGAGGTTCCAACCTGACACGTTACGGGTCTTGTGAGTTAGGTTCTAGTCCGAAAAGGCGGGCCATACCCTCTACGATAGGGGGTCTCGAAGAGCGCCGGACCACCAAAATCTATTCTAGTATAGCAAGGCACAGATGGACGAGGCATACAAAGCTGCACAACTAGTATTTGAGACAGATACGTGCAGAATGAAAGGATAAGAGCTCAAGAGCACTACGCACTGGGCCGCTAAAGATTTAATCGTAGACCGCAAGCAAAAACACGACGTCTGCAACTCGGCTGAGATTAGACGACATTCATTGGTCCCCACTACCTTTTTGGCCTGTAGCGAGCACTTGTAAAACGGCTATGCAACTACAACTTCCAGGAGACTCACCACTCGTGCCCGGGGCCTCGTCATCCGATGAGACGTAAGGAGGAGCGAGTATGGCATTCACGACACCCCTCTTGTTACTCGTGGGTCGAAGTCGCTTGGTAGTAGTTTTCCCTCCGGTGCTTATTCTAGCCCTTTGCTTCTTAGGCTTCGGAACAGGCTGTCGTGTCAAATGGTTCAGAGGCATCTATGGCGTGTAAGGACTTAGGTTTACCCACAGTCTTACTACTCGCAGCTTTGCGAGTAGGTCTTTTCGGTAGTTCCTTCGGTAGTTGCTCCATTATGGAGGGAATGTTGCCTTCCATCTGAGTAGAGTGTGGTAGCAGGGGGGTTAAGGAATGCCCGAGTTTGTTTGTTCCTGCTAGTCGGAAATTTTTGGACACAGTCTAAGCGTCCTTTGAGAAAAAGATTTGTAAGCGTTCCCAACCTTAAGTGCGAATATGGAGCAAAATCCGTGGGAAGAACGTGTAAGGAAATTGCGCTGGTGGTTGCGGAAGCTGGGGGACTTGTTGGAAGTACTTATAGCCACAAGGGGGGCAAAGCAATGTTCGGAACAGTGTGTGGTCAAAACGCGCGCTTACGTACGCTACACGCTGAAGAAAGAACGCATCTTAATTGTAGCGGCGCACGGAGGCGCCATTTCCCCGACCCTCGTATGCAGAAGAACACGGAGATAACGTGTTCATCGTACAGACAATGTACAGCTGCCCTCAACATTAGAAGCTCAGTTGAGCTATGGGAAAATTCGACCGGTGAGATTCAACATACGCAGAATATTATGTTTCAAAAGCACGAGCCTAATGAAGATGCAAAAGGGACAAGATGGTGGTAGGCATGGTAGAATGAGCGATTCAACATCGTCGATACCGCTCGATGCACCACCTGCAAATCAACCCGAAACAGTAGAATACTTCCTCCTCTGCTGTCTCCGCTACCGCATACAAGGGCGACGCTTCCTCGACTTACTTGCCAAGAAGGGACTGGCTCGACCATCCCTTACCACGCTCCTGTCCTAGCTCAAGGCAATTGGTGCCACGATAGCCTTTGTCAAAGCCACTCGTCGATTCCCGCTACACGCCCCAGCCATTCCCCAAGCCCCACGCCGCACCCTGCCTCGTCCTCATCGGCCTGGCATGCTCTGAGCAGAACTGTTCCTACACCCACAAAGACTAGCTTTCCCTTCTCCCCGTACATTGCTTTATTTTTCCCTGTGCCTCTTTCTGACCAACCTTATGCCTTCCTCTAGACTTAATTACTTGTAAATAACCACTCCACCCTCCAAATTGTCATCAAGAACCGCCCGCCGCCAAAAGCGCCACCCCCTCTCCCCCACCTGCAACACCAACTCCCGCAGTCTCCTCAGCTCCTTCTTCCAGGATCGCCGGTTCTCTTTCAGCTGCTTTCCCTTCACCGGACCGGAGGGATGGCACGAGTGGCTGGGACACCGGATACGTTTTGACCGGAGCGGATGCCAGCGGCCACCGATGGGGCGGTACTACGCTGGGTGCGCGAAGTGGGAGATACAAGACAATCTGTAATTTCGATTTAAACATTTTGTCACTTCTGTAACCGGAAAAGACGCAGCTGATGACGTCTACACCTCTGAGAGCGATATTTGACCAAAGGATGTAGAGGATGCTGCAGCGGATGGAGACACGGATGGAGATGCCATCATGGCACATCCGCCACGGCCAGTAAGCGAGTGGGCCAGGAGGTGTCGGCAGTATGTAGCAGGATAGCTTAGTGGCTATCAAGCAGAGGACACAAGCTACTTTGAGGAGTAGCCAAAGCGTAGGAAATAGCGTGACATGATGCCCTGTCCTTGTTGGATCAAAGCTTTGAGAGTAGCCTTCTTTTTCAAAGCATTGCATAGCTTTAGCCACATATCTTCCGATTGATTTTGGGCCAAATTCAGAAATTTCGGACTTGCCGGCGGAGACACCTGTCCCGAGGCTGGGTAACGCAACAACGCAAAATTTGGGCGGACCGAATAGGGGGTGGGGACAAGGGACATCCGGTATTAGCGAAACACTACAGTACTATGTATGAAGGGTCCTAACAAAACAAGGACACGAGACGCTGTCTCGCTCCATTCAGCGGCCCAGCTCTGCACCAGCCATTTCAGCAAATGTGAGGTATCCCGAAAGATGATTGCATGGCTTGAGTGATGGATTTAGCAGCAGAGTTGGGCCGTCCCTCTTCGAAGAAGTGCACCATTTATCGTGACGTATGTCGGGGACCGCAGTGAGGGTATTGAACTTCGCATGCATAAGCGCAATCAATCGCTCCCGAGAGGCAGGATCCAAAGTGGTAATAATCCGAAGCCACTCACCCCGACATGGCTGAAAGGACAGCTTTTTTCCGCTATGGGATGGGTCGGATGGGAAGCAAATGCGAAACGCACGCTCCCATTGGTCTGAGCTACTCACAAGCCGTACACGGCGGAATTTTTGCTCAATATGAACAGCAGTAAGCCGCCATTCGTTCAGGCCGTAATGATTGTATGCCTCTTCAACTACCTCCGAAAGCAACCAAGACGGCTCCCCTCGTTGGTTTGGAATCTTCTGCCAAAACGTCCGACCATACAGGGACATCAAACCCTCAGCCCAATAGTCAGGCAGCCAACCCGGCATCAAAGGCTCTAACTCCTCCAACTGCGGATGTCCTCGATCATTGGTATGTAACCCTGATGGTTGTAACCGAGCGATATTGGGACGGAATTCGATCCCTTCCCGCTCCAGGGCTTTGAACACTCGAGCCTGAACGTTCTCTAAAGGTTCTATGTTTCTGTGGCCAAGTGGAGCGGTTGCATTGGTTGGGAGTCGTCCACGGGCGAGTGCGGCGGTTAGGCGACGACGTACCCCCAACAAGGGGCTCAGGTCCTGCAGGGTGTTCACCCCAAAAATTTCCCTGAGAATCGATGAACTTGGCGTTTCATATTTTATGAGTGCTGGACACCCATCTCCAGTCGTAGAAACGTTCGTGAGAAGATATTGTCCCAGGTCGTAAGCTCCATCGGTTGCGACATCTGGCCCTAAGTGACCACATGCTGCGATCCACTTTCCCCCGCTTGTTTGAAGGGGTCTCCCAAACATAGACATCGCAACTCTCCACAGGCATGCAGTTAAGCCTACAACTTCCGGAGTAGTCCGAGTCGCTGCCGGATGCTGGCAAATCTCGATCGCGATATCATGGCAAGCCCGAAGCTTCAAGAAGCGTAGCCCCCTAATAGGAAAGTTAGATTTAAGTGAATTGTAGGCAAATACTAAACTCACGGTATTGAGGCTTTATTGAGACCAACAAGCGACTCTTGTAGGAGTTGATCATCGAAGCTGATGTTCGTTGCTTCCAACCTCTCGAGTGTTACGGTAACTTCAAACCGCGAGCGATTTCCGACCCCCTTTTCAACCTGTAACTGCAACGCCTTCAAGGCATTTTTGGTCCAGTTGAAGTAGCGGGAGCTCTCATCTGGTGAAAGTTTAAGTAGATGCACAGCACTGAGAGGTACGATTTTGTTCTTTGATAGTGACTGATATCCTATCTCCTTTTCCGTGTGGTACGCCTGAGCATATAAGAACCCGCCTGGAGTTGACCGTTCTCTGAGGGACAGATGAAAGCCTGAGATATCCCGTAAGCCCACCATTGAGTCCCTCTGGTAGGTTGCTCCTTCGCTGGATGATTGTACCATTGCCTCGGCGGATCCTTGCGTATACCCCAGAATATGTTCGAGGATTCGGGCATGACCGCTGGTTTTGAAGTACAGGGACTCCGCGGGAGCATACATCTCCACCGCCAGGTCAACGTGGGTATGGACAGGGTGGAGCTTTTCGATATCTGTTTGTGAGAATGCGGCCGCCATAGCTTTTTCCCGGAGCTGTCGTGGGTATGATCCGTCAGCTCCCGGTTCAAATGCTGTATGTAGCTTGATGTCTTGGGATTCCCAGTATATGACAAACCCTTTCATCATACGGATGCGTGGTCCGAGGATGGGATCCTGCTCATTCGTTTGGATAACACGGTGCATGGCGGGAAGGAGATCGCGGGCAAGTTCTTGAGAAATCGACCGCATTTGGTAAATGGAACGGCCTTTGCTATCTCGGCTCGCCCATTGCCGGTGTTCGTATGATAGGGGCCAATGAGAAGCATCGTCGCGGACCTGCATAGCTGCGGGCCGTAAGACCTGGTCGAAAAAGTCTGCCTTCATTTCTTCGGAGGGAGCAGAATCGAAATGAGCCTGTCCCTCTTCAAAGGTTGCGGGAAACACGACCCTAAGGCGTACTTTGGAATTTGCTTGTCCAAATCCCATATTTTTCATGCGGTGCAGGGAAATCTGTGGGCATAAAATCAGTGATTGTGGACACGAGGTGCAGACTGTCGCTCCTAATAACTTACAGCTCGGCCTCCGAGTGTCAGATAGTATTTACTTTTCCCTTTCATGGTCTCATAAGGAGGAGGGATACTGTACACTTGAAGCATTCCTTCAAACGGCCACAGATCGTCTTTGAATATGGCTCCTCGGATCGAGTCAATATCAAACTGCTTCCGTATTTGTGGTACATCTACGGCTTGGTTAGGCAGTTTGATAGCTAGTCTTGCACGTCGGTCCTTGGAAAACGATGTAAGACCAAACCACGCAGCAGCTAGCTGACCATCCGACGTCCAGACCCGCGCCCACTGGTTGCAAAAATCGTGTGGTTTCCCTTGCCAAACGCCAAATCGGTGCATCGTTTGAATCGGCTGGTCAACATTATCGCTCCTGTTTGTACCAGCTGCCCTCTCTTCTACGCCGTTTTCGGTGATATCGGCTCGGCTGGAGCGCCTCGGAGGCATATTGGGGGGTTGCCTAATGTAGTTTGTCCTTCCTCTGCGGAAAGCGATGCAACCGAAGAGGTTACTCACTTTTACAAGGACCGTACAGGTAAGCAAATGAGGGGAGCTGATTCGTTTTTCTCACGAGATTCTGCGCCACAGTAGCTTCAACCAAATTTTTCTCAAACCCTTCACGGCCTCGGCGCAACCTGTGAGTAAAACAAAGGGAAACAGGATCAGCCTTCTTGGACCATCCAATCTCTTGGATAAATAATTCTAATCGCTTCAATTTGCTTCGGGACGCTTGCCCCTACAGCAGAACTTGATGGTCCACGAGATGGCGTCCGGACTTTGGGAGAATTCCCGAGACGGGCTGACACTGTGAAGCTCCAAACCGGAAAACCTTTACTCTGAGACCCGTAGAAAAATATACCGTCATTCTGGACATTACCTCAAGTGACCCCGGAAACCGGAATTTTTTTTACTCGATTTTGCACCAAATTTCCGCGCAACTCGTCCATCACCCCAAGTCCCGAAATTTATTCATCCAGGCTCACTGGGAAAAGCAGTTTTTTTCAGGGGAACCCGTAGAAGTTTTCCGGTCTCGTGCTTCACAGTGTGACCGCTAAGACAAGTGAACCTTTGTGGGAAGACGGTCCCCCTGGAGCATTTGCCCGACTGGTGAGTTGGTTGGCTTGTGAGCGCGGCTTGCTGTCTGCCTTAACCCTTTTGTCCTCTGGGTCACTGCATACGGTCAATGCTGGTAAAACTGGCCGGCCCCGACACGATGGTCCATAGAGTGTTTGCAACCTCCCGCAAGCATCACCTGCAATACGTTAGACAGAGGGGGAGGTTGCTTGCTGCTCGATCGGCATCGACCTCACGCCTTGAGCCTGGCGTGGCCAAAGGAAATGTCCCAGCAGGCCGTCGGACCGCTTTGGGGGGAGCATAGGCGTCACACTTTGTGAATTCGGCCATTTATACTTCAAAATTTAGTGAAGGAGATCAAATAGGAATTTTTGAGTCATCACAATCAGAGGCGCGTTCCCAGAGGACTCTCCCGGCGACGCCCGCGTCCGCACGCCGGCAATATACATGGGGCAAGAGCCGCATTAGACCAAGCCAGCGCCTGAATAGACATAATTATAATTTTATTACAACCTGAAGGTGACGCAGAAGTGGCAAAATGAGTCTGGTGGAGCGGTCGCAGCGTTACCGACTGCCGGACCGCGCCTGATCCCCAGCCGGCTGACCGGCAATAATGTCCGAGGTTCGGACTGCGTCACGCCCAGCGAGTAGTTCGAATAGAATTCACTTGTTCCCACGAGATACTTGCTAAGAGAATATCAGTAGCTGCACGGCGTTCACAGGAATATCCACTGCCGGTGCCCTTTCCCGGAGAGCAGCCCTGTCGCTCCACCGGCAGGCGGTTCGTGCCGAATTGAGCTGTAACACAGACTTAGTAATACGCCTAACCCTCTCACAACTCAGTGCTAGGGGAGCAAGTGATGTGCGGTTGTAATGACCGTACTCGTTGCCGGTAGGAATCGAGGGGTGAAGGACGTGGCGCCAAGGGCGTCGGTGTCCGGATAAGTAGCGATAACTAATTAGAAATGTCACTATTACAATTCTTTTAGTTGCAAAAGTACACCAGATATGTATGGACACCTCTGTTGCCGGTGAGTTCCCGACCCTCTGATTAAGCGAAGCCAGAGGGAAGGGTTTTCTCAGCAGCAAACGTTCAGGCACAATTGCAACCTTGGAACGATGACATCGACCATGACATCACTCCGCGTTTTTCCGTACTTTCTCGCCTTCAACCGCTAAGTCCGTTTTCTCCACCTTTCTTCGATAGACCCAGCTAAGTCCGTTTACCCCGCATTCATTCTCGATTCTAAGACTGCACGCAACCTTCACCTTGGCTCATCATTCGTGTCATCAAATTAATTAATATAACTTTGTAGAGTCTAGGCTTCCTAGTAAATGTCTCATTGCTGTCTGTGCTACTAAATTGCTGTGTGACGCTGGATCTGGCAGGCTGAGAGGGGTTCTACATTTTCCGCATCATGAATAAATTAGATTGCTCGCCGACCACTAAACACCCACCTCATCATCCAAAACGCTGGGCATCTCCGTCCTACAGTTGGTACAATCTCCTCCTCCACCCCGGCCCATCGCACCTTGTGAGTGAGCTGAAACATCCAAGTAAGATGGCGCTATTCATTTATAGCTAGAAACATGTGAATTGCGATAATAAAATATTACACACATGTCTTGACAACCAACTATCTGTCAGCCCACCCCCCACCCGTGGAAGATGAGCGTAGTGGCGCGGAAGCCTCGCGTTCGTCGGCTCTCGTCTTCCGCGCCGCTACGCTACTATGAGACCCATCTAGAGTAAGGTACATCATTGAAGTGATACAGTTTGACAGATGGAAAGGACTGATATAAATGGACGTCAGGAGAGCAACCCCTTGTCGCTTGCCAGCAATGTTGCAAGGTATCTCCACATTCCTCCACCTCGGAGGGTCGGGGAAATGGCGCCTCCGTGCGCCGCTACGATAATGATGGCTCCGTGGCGGGCGACGGAGTTACGTAAAATCACGGAGTTACGTAAAATCACGGAGTTACGTAAAACCTGGAAGCATACGTCTTTTAGTCCGTATTCCAGATCCAGCTCAGAAAAACAAGCATGGCATTCAGATCGGCCCCGATAGAGTTTATAAAAGTCGATTCCAATTCTTCTGGTGCGCCATTTGTGATCACTATAGGCGTTCTTTTTCTGATCCATAGTAGTTCGCTACCACAAGGGCGTGTCGGCCGCCACCTGGGCGCATACAATTTATGATAACGAGCGCAGCACTCACGAGGAACAGATCAGTGCTGCAAATCAGGGAACGGTAAGAGTATGCTTTGTTCTGCAGCTTATAACATTAACTCGCGATATTAGTCTTGTGCCGCTTGCAATACGACCCCTGATAAGCCAATAATTTGCGACACGTGTGAGGCCATTTTCTGCGCCGAAACCGAGCGGGGGACTTTTGAAAACGCATGCGTAACATTTGAGGAGTATGAAATGCCTTCCTGGAAATGTGGTAAATGTAGGGATGGCACGAACCTGGTTAAACATCTCGATTCTCTCTCCAAGGTCCTGACTGACGATTGAAAGTAAACAGGACGCCCGGACTATTCCAAATTATGACGATATCCGCGGAATGAGAGCCACAACCACCTCCCCATTCCTTATGATCTCGATCCATCCCAAGGGCGAGCCCCCCTGCATCACGGGACGGATGATTGATAACTCTTGCAAGGCCCATTGGAGGGCAGTCTCGGAGCACGTATGGACACATCCTCACTTACCCCTGTCGTTCTCCGTTAAACCTTTGAAAAGTACAAATTTGTTAGCATTACCGCCTCCATCCAGCCAGACAGGGACGCTCGAGAAGATATCGCCCAGTTCCTTCAGGGAACCTGTTTCTATCGAACCCGTGTCCTGATCCTAATCAATGCACACAGTCAGATAGGCACCGGTCACTTGGTGTTCGAGCAAGACGCTGGCACAGCGGAGGCGATCGAATCGGTAAGTACATCGGGCCCGACAGGCATCCCTTGCTAACCGTGCACTTCGATAATGTCTAGCTACTACTCAGGGTACTTGGGCGCGGGGTTTTGGACATCCTTGGCGTTTCCAACACCCTCAAAGGCCTTATAATCCTGGCTTGTGGTTATACAATCAACAACAATTACGCTGGATGCAAATCACTGATAGACAAGTATTCCCAGAATTTAACTATTTTCTAAGAAGTACTCACTGAGATCCTGTTCACAGCAGCTACTTTTCTTTTATTCTGGCTTTCAATGGTGAAAACGTGATTGAAGACCATGTCAGCATGGGAATCCATGGGTTCGTCAAGGCATGCTTCATGGAAGTGGATGTAGCCTCCCGCCAAAAGACTCTTGACATGTCTGCCGTCTCGTTTGCGCGGATCCAATCGTTTGCTGGAAGGCAGAACATTATGGCCCATACAGGAGTTGTTCTCTTGGAAATGGCCAGGAAAAAAAATAACCCCTCAGTCGTAGAGTCTAATCAAGGAGAACCGACGCTGGAATCTGCCGAGGAATATCAAGCTACAGAGTTTCGAAGTGGACAACTATCCATTCAGCTGTTTGGTTTACTGGCACCAGTTTGCCCCTTCTGTAAGACCTCAAACAACATCAAATACAGCGCCAACAACGGGAGCGTCCGCTTTAACTGTCTCTGTGGCACCGGGTACAAGGGCTTTGCATCAAAACCTAGCGATTGCAACCTCGTGACGTTTCCCGGAATTCCATCTAACCACTATCTAAACCCCTTTCCATTCCCCCTCCACCGTGCCCACATCCGGTGGAAAAACGGAGAAGACGTCAGGACGTTCGATTGGACTGGAATCGAGGTACTAAAGCCGTCATCTGATTAATGTATGATGCGATAACGGCCACCCTAGCAGAAATTGCAATTGTATGTCCTTATCACCTAAGTCGGCTTGGACATTATACGTTCACAACGGTCTCATCTTTAACTCTACTGCAAATAGGGCTCTCATCTGCTTCTTTCCGTATATGGGTTTTATTGACCCGAGGCCATCTCTATTTTCGATTTACTGGCACTTGTAATAAATCTGTCTTCAAAAGGCTAGTCCGAACAACCCCGACAAAAACGCGCGTAATTAGAGAGCATAGAATCAAGTTACAGTACATAAGCCAATGAAATGAAGTTGTTTGAACGCTTTTGGAGGTGAATTATTGGCCTTCATACCGGCGGGGACGCCTGTCCCGACCAGCGGAAGTGCTCAGGACCCCGGGACACGTCAACATTTACCGGAGCGGATGAGGGGCCGGGACAGGGACCATCCTGTTTTAACGAAACACTACAGTACGTCGGTTATCTGTGTTTCCAAGCACGGCGCTGATCAGTCTTTCTAAGGCCGTCTTTACGCTGCGGAATCGGTTCTGGAAACCATTTGGTAAGATTCACCGAAGTGCGGCTTATGCCAATGTCTCTGGACTAACTGAGACGCTAAGACTCCGCCCTGGGATTTTTGTCATCGCACTTCATCGGGAGCGGGTGGTATTGGGTGAAGGTCTGTGCATCTCAGCTTGAGAATGATTTCTCGTATATTGATCCCCTTCCCATGGCAGTGGTAACGATGTACAAGAAAACTTTTAATTTTCACGAGTACACGGAGTGGGCGGAAACTATTGGTCACCTATCCTACATAGCGATCCGAACGTTTAGTCCTACTCAACCTCTATCTCCCGCTCACTCGACGGGTTCATCTCAGCTGGTGAACCTTGCACCCTTCTCTTCGGTCACTTGCTCGACTCTAGGATGTTCAACATTTCTTCAAATTCCTGCCACTCATTTGCTCTTCTCTCTTGCAGGCTTCGAAGCTCGGAAGGCGGGATTGGGCTCCACGATCCTCGCGGACTTATCGCCGCCAAGCGGCACGAATATTCTATTCATGGGTTCAGAAACAGGAACAAGTCGGAACAGCTGTGAAGAAGCTGGTTAAAGAGCTTTCTAAGTCAACAAAGAAATAGTTGTAGTTTGTTGTGTAGTTCTGTATAAACTGTTGGTTTACCAACTTTGTCCGATATGGGGAACATTACATAAGCAAGAGCGTGCTGTCGAACTATATTACGTAATCAGGTAGGACGGAACCCCCCAAAACAAGGGTTTTTGGATCAAACCTCTGTAGACGAGACCTCAGAAGAACCGAACCAGAGTTTAGCACGTTGAAAGCGTAAAGTAGGACGCATCACCCAAAAAGTTGTAGGTCGGTGTCCAAGTGGAGGACGGAAGTGATCAAATTGTGGAAGGACGGAAACACCCTAAAATGAGGGGTTTTGGATCCAACCTCGCTGAGAGCTTTCAGGGGTCCTTCATGTGCTTTAAGATACGTATTCTCTTCGACGCCTACAGGTGTATTTGTCCTTCTGCGCTGGCAACCGCCGTCGTAGCGCAAACTACGCGAGATATCACCGTCGAGCCAGCATAGCCTAGCGCAGTCATGTGCTTTAAAGGTACGGATTCTCTTCGTTCGCGGACTCCTACAGGTGTATTTGTCCTTCTGC
>KN823028.1:46992-61714 GCA_000827465.1 Tulasnella calospora MUT 4182 | reverse complement strand
GGGAGGCAAGATGAAAGAAAGACAGACAGAGAGATCGAGATCGAGACAGAGATGTAGAAAGAGACAGAGCGATACAAGGTTTGCTAATAGCAGCATCAGCGCGTACACTCCTCGACGGGGGACGGTGCATCTACATTTCAGCGAAAAGATCTTCCCCGAAGGCGTCAGTCTTTGCTGGAGTAACCGAAGCCTTTACTTCCTTCAAGTCACTCGCGCTCCCTCGACGCAGCAGCTGGACCGCCACGAGTTCAGATGACGCATGTCGAGCGTTTTCGTCGTTACGACTGTACCGATTGATGTAAAATTCGAGCGCAACGAGATCTCCGAGAGAGAGATCTTCTTCAAGTTTGGCACCTTCCTCATTCTTTCGTTTGAATCCTCGTGTCGCATCATAGATTTCGTCGAACAGCTCGTACCCTCAAACAACGCACGCTTCAGAGATCGGGTCGTGATACGACGCACGTTATATCTCACCGTATTTGTCTTAGGCTCCTCGGCTTGGTTTACGGAAGTGCGAATGCTTGGGTAATCGTTCTGATCTGCCCACCACGATATCTGGATCAGTTCACTTCCTCGGCATCATAGGCATATCACCTACTCATCCTCCATGGGCTGGCTGTAAGGCCCAATGAGCCTGCTGGCGTTATTCAGGTCTTCGGGTTGGAGAGGATGTTTGCCGCTAGCTTTGTGCTTTCAAAGTATTTGTTGGAGATGCGGCCGACGACGATGATTGTGACGGGACGCCCATTGAGAACTAGCCGATCCCTGTGTTCACCAGCCCCATATCGAAGCGTGGACGGCACGCGGCGAACGGCGAAGGTGGACCCGGTGTACACGTCGAGATGCATGTTTTAAAAATTAATCTTGGACGCAAGTCAATGTCAGATCATCGTCCGTTGATCTCGTTATAGTACATCACTGACTGTTTTTTCTGGCCCGACATTTCCCAATTCTCTGCGATGGAAGCATCCAACGGCTGGAATACACCTCTCCCCACTTTCCTCGGAGTTTTAGGTGTCGCCTTCTTCGGTTCGTCGTCGCTGTAGCCGGCTCCGTCGTCATCGGGCTGGAGGAGACGTCCGACGCTGGCGGTCAGGCGTTTGAGCTCTGTACGATGATGCAAGTTGTTGAGCTGGAGTTACCGGTGCAGCGGCTCCACTGCGAGGCTTGGACACAGGTGTGGTTGCCGTCGATGGGCTGGAAATTGTCGACTCATCCGCGCATGGTGCAGCGTCGTGCTTGACAATTAAGATTGCGCTTGCTTCGGCAAGGAGGGGTCAATGGTCACGTCAAAGGAAGCGAAAAGGGAAGTGGCTAAACAAAAAGGATCAGAAAAGAAAAAAGAAACCCCCCCCCCCCGAGGAAAGAATAGGCAGTACCAGACAAAATAGCACAAGTGGGGAAACAGGGAGGAAGAAGAGAAGGAAACGAGGAGGGGAAATTAAAGGCAAAAAAGGGAATGAACCGAGCAAAAACAGGGCAAGAGAAACTGGCAGTCTGAAAGAAACAGGACCAACTGTGGCGGACAAGGAGAAAAGCGAACGAAAGCGAATAGAAACAACGAAACGAAAGGAAAAGAACAAAATGGAATAGTCATTGATAAGGGAGAAAGGAAACAGCGAAAAGGGCCAAGAGGTGAGGGGGAACGACGGAAACGGAAGGGTGATTCGGAAAGGGGCGGAATTAGAACGAGAACCGGGAAAGCCGACAGGCGCTTAATGACACGCCAAATTCTACTGGTAAGACCCATTCACTGACGGGTTCAGGGAATTTGTGTCCTGTGAAGCTCATTGTCAAGTTGGACGGACGGACACAAGGCTCTCTTATGAGGTTCCCACCCCCTCCGCTTGACGAGGACCTAACCATTATCCTGAGGTGTTTCGTTATACTGTAGTGTTTCGTTATAACAGGCGCATAAGAGACACCGGGGCGCTTTCCTTACCGGCGTAACCGTACCGGCGCGGCCATATTGGGATGGTGGACGGGCGAGGGACAGGGGACTTCGTCCTCACCGGAGCGGTGAGCCGAGCTAAACTTGTCCGTTAACCAGGTTTCTGCAACCAAACGGCGATTAGAGAGCATAGAATTAAGCTACAGTACATAAGACGATGAAATGAAGTTGTTTGAACGCTTTTGGAGGTGAATTACTGTAGTGTTTCGTCAATACCGGCGGATAAGGGAC
Source organism: Tulasnella calospora MUT 4182 (assembly GCA_000827465.1). Taxonomy (NCBI): domain Eukaryota; kingdom Fungi; phylum Basidiomycota; class Agaricomycetes; order Cantharellales; family Tulasnellaceae; genus Tulasnella; species Tulasnella calospora. The sequence goes on along the minus strand of KN823028.1, from coordinate 59,532 downwards.
ATAGGGACAAATCTCCTACCAGCGTAACCGCACTGGGGCGAGAATTTGGGACGGCGCATGGACCTGGGACCGGGGGACACTTGTTGTACCAGAGCGGTTCCCAGAGCCAAACGCGTCGTTAAACCATGTTCTAGTCGTCTAACTTTGTATCAAGGCATATTCAGACCTTTCTGACAGCTAAACATGGGAAAAGTCGGCGCTTTGACGACTCTTGAGAGGGCACTTCTTACGGGCGGGGACACTTGCCCCAACCGGTGACGATCCGGGTTAGTACTTTCTACTTTCAGCTTACATCCAGCGCTGACCACGGCCATGCAGAGCGCATATACAATCGGAAGACCCCTACCAAAGAGGCCCTCTTTAGCAGAGTACGAAAGAGGGTCTATCAGCCCGGTATCGGCCCACCCTGGGGGATACCACCTCAAGTGCCACGACTTGACAATAATTCGTTGCGAGTCTGTCGCTAACAAAGAATGCGGCCGAAAATTGAGGCCAAAAACCAGGTCACGATTCGATTGCAAGGCCTCATCAAAACCGAACGCACATGGAAAGGCGGGAATAAAGATGCCAGCACGAGAGACGCAATCAAATACGGCTCCAGTTTTATTAATATTAAAATCAAAATGGGCGGCGATATCAAAGCGGTGATTGACGTGCAGTGAACAGTGCGCCTTTGTATTCGTTGCCCAATAAATCCTCTACCCTATGTTCTACTGAGATGCCAGGAGCTTAGCACCATTCCACAGCCACGATATGCTATAAGTTAGTGAATAACTCTTTGGAAGACCCTTGCGAGTTCGAGCTCAATAACCCTGGGTGCGAGAGCCTTTGAGCGTTCCTGAGAGATGGGATGAACAGCTGCCGGAAGGCTGTCAATTGAGGCCGTAGAGTCCTTGCTGTGGCTAATTTAAACTCGATCTTTGTTTTTATGAAACCAGATGAACGCCAGGTGGCGGCGTGAGCCGCAGGAAGGGGACCAGCGGATTGAAGGGATTCCCGTTGCTCGGGAACAAGTTATCCAGTATGAGGGGGAGGGTCAAGTCGAGCTGCCTTATTCTCAGGTAAAGATGAAATATTCCCACCGTCTTCCCTTTTTTCTGAGTTCTCAGAGGCCTCTGGTTGCTGAAATCTGAAGATTTCAATTTGGTGCTCACCTGGGAAAAAAATGAGGGATCAGTTACATCCGCAGAGAAACATCAAAGGGCAAAAGTGTCGACAAGAGGCTTATCGGATCTAAGAGTAAAAGAAGCGTGCAGCTGAAAAGGGACCAAGCCCTTGCAGGAGGAATGGAGGTCCGTGGGAATCCGCGCAGTGGCGATACGGCCCTGCCTAACAAGTCTACCGTTCTCTTTTCCTATCCAGCCATCACCTTCTTCATCCACTGCACAAGATGCCAAGAGTTACCATTGGGGTTGCCAGTCAAGGGTTTGCTCGATCAATATTTTCCTATCCAGAAATCGCCAAGATTGAACCGCCCGCCTCAACATACTCCCCAGCCGATCACATAGTTCAGGTACAGATTTCAAGGCAAACAGAAGAAAATTCAGGCGGTATCCAGGATGCTCTTAGCAACTTTTGGTCTCCTTGGGTGGTGGCCTACGACCTGCCCGAGGGACAAGTGCATGAGCGGGCGAGCCAGCTCTGCACTTTCCTCAATATCCACCAATACTTTCGCCTCTGCGGCTCCGCGGACGCCGGTAAAGAGATTTCTTCCGTCCAAAAGACACAAGAATCGATGGATATAACCTACAACAATATCATCCCCCCTGTCGGAACCAAACTCACGATTGCTGGAGGATTGACAAAATCGTGGCGTAAACGAACTGGCGAAGACGTAACAGACCGATATCCGCAATATGTCGGGACGAGTGCCTACTTCAATTCAGCGACAATCCTAGTGGCGGACTGGTCGAGTGGGAGGGATATCTGGGATAAATACTTTCGCGAGTACTATTGGAAGACGAACATCGGTCCCAGGGTAACCCAGCTGATACAGAGTTCCAACGACCAGGTTGGTTCATGAGATAGCCAAGCCCACCAATCCTACTGATTTACTGCTGTGCTAGATAACCCAAATCAAGGACTTTGCGTCCTCAATTCTTGGTAGCCCCGAAGAGCCACGCAATCGCCCCTCATATGAATCCAGCTGCAAAGTCCTTATGGCTGCTGCACTAGAAACCCTTAAGAAAAGAGAACTGCGGGGCTCAAAGTCCAAGACAGAAACTTCACTGCCCAGCAGTTCGATGGTTTCCACACCGCAAGCTACGCCACACAATGATACAAGGCTGTCTACCCAGACTGAACAGGTGTCGCCCCTGCTCACAGATAGTGTGAGACAATTCCCTAAGCTGCCGGAGTATCCACGCTCTGTCGGCATTGGCTTATCAAGCGAAGCTTCGCTCGGGTCTCACCCGGGTCCGTCAAGCTGCCCACCGCCCTACTGGGCCCAAATGGACGAGGAACCGGCTATACCCAAGGAGCTCCAAAACACTATTCACGGGGAAATTGGAACAGAACCATTTAAAAGGATGACAGACAGCGAGCTTGATGCACTCCTGGTTCCCGAAGGATATGATGGCATCCCTGGAATGAAACCAGGCACACAACTTCGCTGGCATCAAAAGGTGTTTTTAATCTTTGCCTTGACTCGTTTGTTTGAAAATAAGCCAAACAAGCGGTGGGGAGGACTGGCCCTGTTTGACTCGCCTGGGCTCGGGAAAACGGCCTCTATTTTAGCACTGCAGGCGATTTTGGGCGCGGAGATTGAGTTCCAGCACCGGAGAGCCAACGATCAAATTAGACTAACACCGCTAATGGGTTTGTATCTCCCGATCATCATTAACCAACTTACTAATCGAAGATGCACTTCCCATTACAGAGGGCCGACGCTGGTTTCAGGGAATGGCTGAAATTCCAAGCCGCCCATCCTTTGTAATTGCGTTGGATGGAACAGTTCGCCAGTGGGAAGCCGAGACCAATCGCTTTCTTGAAAACGGCCTCAGTAAAGTCTATATATATTCGAAAGAAACAGAGCAAGGCATTCTTCAAGATATTCTTCAAGAGCGACCATTTTCGCAGGGTGGATCACCACTGATTATCGTTGCAAAATCAAGGCTCATCGCATTATTCCAGCAGCTATTCGACCAGAAGTTGGGCGTTCAGTCGGATGGCTTCTTTCGTCCCACTTCTAAGAGCAACGAAGGAATATTTGGGGTCAAACCACTGGCGGTATACGTCGACGAGATGCACAATTGCCGCAACCAAGGGATCTTGCACTATGCAGTCCATCAGTTGTGCAAAGATGCAAGTGTTCGAGTGGGATTAACGGCAACCCCGATCCCAACGCGACTTGACAACTTGCTGCTTCAAGCCAGAGCAATCCACATGGATGGCTTCGCTGGATCAGATGGGAACCAAAGAATCTCAGATGCAGTGAGGACCATGTCTACAATCCAGCGTTCTGCAAGGGCTGGAACATCAAGCATGTCAATTCTCTACGAAAAGACGAGTTGGGTCCGGGTTGAGGAGCTGTTAAATCAAATTAAGCCTTGGATTTTTGCCAGCACTTTGAGGCGAACTACAGACAGCATCGACCCGAAAGGGGGGTGCCTGGTGCCATTACCCCGTCTTTCGGTGACGCGGGTAGATATTATTCTAGCACCCCATGAGCGTCAGGCTGTTGAGGCAACGAAAGGCTGGTGTAGAAGCGTTCAGATCTGTTCTGAAAAGAATGCGTGCCGGTTTAATGTGAGTCCTTACTTGCGCTCTGCACCTGCCGAAATCACTAATATTCTGCAACTCAGGGTTTCCAAACAGCCATACGAAGGGCATTGATCCATGTAAGCATCAGCACAATGGTTGGGCGCACCCAAACCTCGTCAATCGGTCCCGAACAGTTACGCGCATATCCATCCAGCAAGCTGAGATGGATGATTCAAAAGATTCAATTCATATTCCAGCAGGATAAAGACGCTGGCTGCTCAGAGAACGCGCGAAGAAAGATTATTGTCTGTACAGAATGGTCTGGATCAATGTCGTTGATTGAGTTGGTACGTATCATTATTTTAGCAGCAGTAACACTGGACTGAGCCTGACTGCCCCGCTGTTCATAGGCCATGAACCTCGACAACATTACAGCCTCCTTTATTGATGGCTCAATGTCAGGTGATGCCCGCGCAAAGGTTATTTCAGAGCTCAACCGTCCTGGCCCTCATCCTGATCGCACGGGGCACCCTTCGTATGTGTGCGTAATGTCTCGGAGCAACGCGGTTGGGAATGACTGTCCTCGGCCCTCGGTCATGATTCTCCTTGTAGGTTAATTAACTATCATAGCTCAAATCTATGATTAAATGCCTTGTTTTAGGATGCCTTTTGGAGCTTTGCTGACTATGAGCAGGCCATCGCACGGTGCTGGCGGATGGGTCAGACAAGGGAAGTTGAGGCCTTTGTTCTCATTGCAAAAGAAACCGTTGAAGAAGAGATGTATACCCTGTCCATGTCCAAAAAAAAGGTCATGAACGGCCTAGTTGGTGGCCGTCCGGGCTTGGACGCGATCTGCCTTATCGGGAAACCAACGCACGATTTGGAGGATGACGAACTTACCGACCCGGATGACACGCCGACTACGCCAGTGTTGGCACAGAACCTGTTGACAGATGAGGAATATCCATTGTCTGTGCTTCAGACGACTCTCAGCAACCTTGGGTCGTCTCCCGGCGACCGGTACACGGCACCCCTGGAGCCTCACTCATCACCAACTCCGTTCGACCAAGGGCTCTCCACTTCTTCAGTCACTTTCGGAAAACCTACGCCCGTAACTTGGCCAGACTTTATTTCGAACGATCAAAGCCAGCACAAAATTTTATCTCCTTCCCAAGAAATCCATCCTGAAACCTCAAAGGCACCCATTGTAGCATTGACCCAAAGATTACTTCCTAATGGCCTCTTCTGTGCGAACGCTGGACCTAGTGGCGAGGAGCGGACGCCCCCTGCTACGTCAGCAGATGCTAGTGGACCCGGAGTCTCCCAAGAACCCCTATCACCCTCCCAACAATGCGGATACTTGCAGCAGCGCATAGCCGAGCAAGCTTCATATTCTTCCTTCGGCTCAGGCGCACTTGATCAAGAACCAGACTCTCAGCATTTGGATGGGTCTGGTAGCTGCGGAACGGACTGGAACGACGAAGCTTTTGGCTGGGATGGAGCTGCCTCTTCTTGGGGAGGTGAAGGCATGCCGGAGCCATTTCACAGCGATATTCGGCCAATCAATGAGCAGTTGCCTCATGACCGTAGCGGCATTTTCGCATCAATATTTTGCCCACTTGATCGATGCTCAGACTCTCGGCTTGAGGATGGGTCCAGTGATTGCGGGATGGATTGGAATATGGAAACTCTTGATCGGAACACGGCTGCCTCTTCTCAGGGAGGCGAGGGCGCTCTGGAGCCATTTCACAGCAGTATTCTGTCAATCAACAAGCAGTTGCCTCATGACGGTGGCGGCATTGCGGCATCCGTATCTCACTCTCAAGCGACCGGGCCTGACTATGAGGAGGAAGAACCCATCGACTCGACGTCCGACCTTGACCGCGAAAGTGGAATGTCGGATCAAGACTCCGTTAAAATGGGCAAAGAGCAGCCCACGCGGCCATGTCCACAGCGCTGGTTGCTTTCTCACATCTCGGTCGAATCTCTCCCAGAGCATATAAAAGCCATGTATGTCCTATTTCCGAGTCAAACCCAACCTCAGGTCGGAAATTCCTCTCAGAGCCAGCTCGGTGAAGAATGCGAAGAATGGGTATCTGATGATGAGCAAAGAAGGCTATCTCGGTCACCTCTGGTACGAAGCTATCCCAGAGAGACTGGGAATGAGGACGATTCTTCCGACGAGTGGATGAGCCAACCGAATTACATGATAAGAAGTCTGCAGGAAACGCTAGAAGAACTCAGTCAAGATGAGGTACGCGATTACTATCTTTCATGACGGCTTGGACTAAATGTGATGCCATAAAAGAGCCTAAGCTCATGCTCAAGTAGCTCCCTTCCGGAAATCTTTCTGCCACTACAAGGGTACCAAGACATTACGCAGGAGGATGACCCCAGAGACCAAGTACTCCTCCCAGAAGAATCTGAAGCCTCCAGCACAGATAGTAATTTTGATCCAGACTCAATTACAGATGAAAACTCAGAGAGCGATTCGTCAGCGCGGCCTACGAGACCACATAAATCTAAAGGTGGTACGTTGCATACCCTAAAACAACCGGCCACACGATCGCGTGACTTTTGCCACTAAATAGCTAGCGGGAGGGTTCAAAAAAGGCGCAAGGGTCATCACTCGCATCGTGAATGGAAAGGTATGCACAAGAGGAACGTTATACGCAAGCCCGTTAACTCCAGCTTATATTTAGCACCCTCGGAAGAACTTCCAGGAACCGACGTGGAAGAGGCTTTTCCCAGGCGGAGGGATCTGCAAACCACCCAGAATCTTGAGTCTGAACCCGGACCAGGGGCTCGACAGAGATCTGAAGCCCCTGGCATGACGGCCGCTGGAACCCGATTCTGGGGCCACCCTCCAGACACAATTAGCGAGGTGCCCAGAGACAGCTCGGAAGACCAGGTTCCGCCCGAATCACCACCCAGCGATCCAAATCCATTCGAAGCGGTTATGAACGCGACGTGGCTAGGTGTAACAGAGTTGGGCTTGACTGATGCACAATCTCGACATGCTGAAGATGAAGTAAGGATGCGGAATGTCTTAAGGAGGGCAACTGCCGCAAGGGGTTCGCTCCGTGGTCCGCCATAAACTATCAGAAAGCCCCACCTCGCTCCAGCTGTACTTATGTAAATCTCATTAATTCCTAGAGTTAATGTGCTCAACAGCGGTACGTCCACGCATTCAGTGTGGGGTTCCCAGAACCCAATGCGGATTTCTGTTTTTCAATCGTGGGCCAATGGGCTCAATGCCGTGGTCTAACAAACGGTGTTTAATATGGTAGAGCTAGCTGTCTGATTAATGTTCGAGAAAGCGCAATTACATGATAAGTAGAACGAGTCTAAGCTGGTTGGCTTTTTTTTTAAATCGCGGGTCGCTGTCTTGGGCCGACAAACAGTATATGTACGGTGGTGTCGACCATAGTCGAGGTAGAACAATTGCGCAATAGAGAAAAACATAGGAGGGAGGAATGAGGATATTGTAGTGTTTCGTCAGTACCGGCGCATAAGGGACACCGGGACACTTTTCGTACCGGCGCGACGATTTGGGACGGCGCATGATCCTGGGACCAGGGGACACTTCTGCGACCGGAGCGGTTCCCATCTCTAAACACGATGTTCGAGCTTGTTCTAGATCGGTAGCGGCGCGACCGCGCGGGGTCCCCGACTCATAATCGGCAGTAGATTGCTTAAGCGAAAGTAGCTTTCAGTAAATATTGGGCCATATCATACTGTACCTGGAAAGCTCATGATGCCAAGCATAGTCGTATATATTTGTCATCCTGCTCAGCTTTAGATCGAATACGATTAGCTTTCAAATCGCGACAAACGGCCTTTTTGGTGTCCGTCCGAGCCTTCTCTTTTTTGGCCTTTGCGAGTTTCAGCTTGAGGTCAGCCAGCAAGATTGGAACCAGAACGGAAACCCGCCGGTGAATACGATATTCGGCCGCTCGAGTCAAATCACCGTCCGCTCGACTGATCTTTATCTGAAGAGCGTAGAGAAAAGCCTGAAGCAACCCCGCCGCCACTTTGATTTATTTCTAGCAGAAAAAGAAGAAGGCACTGCGGCTTTCCGACTTAAATTAAAAAGAAACGAACGAGCGAGGACAGAGACGTCACTCGGATATAAGCGGGCGCTCATAGGAAACGGTGTGGAAGAGACGGAAGAGGTTCGAACGCGAAAGCATACTAGGAGAGCCGAAGATTAATTAGGGGCTCTATCAACGGTCGGAACAGTGAGAGACAAAAGATTTTGTCAAGCAAAGGGTAAGCATTGATTGGGCAAAGCGCTCATAATCTCCGTACAACAAGTTGTAAAGGATGGAGAAACAGACATCAAAAGCGGAGCCAGGAGTGACGGACCGGTCTAATACAGAAGAGTAAAAGCAAGTAGACACAAGATGAAGGGGCTTAAGGGAAGAGTCATAAGCCAAGGATCCGCACCAGGGGAAAGGAGGGGTAGAAGGGGAACGGTGGGAAGAGCAAACACAGCCATCGCGAGATGCGATTTTTCATTCTTGATGTGGAGACCCGTCCTCGCTCCGCTGTGGCCAGGAAAATTTTGCTTCTTTTCTCGGCCCTCCGGCGCGAAGTCGGTTTGGATTACAACGGCACGCCTTGGCTTTTTTTCTCCCTTCCTCGACTCTTCTTGCTTCGCGAATGCTAACACCGCTTCTCACCAACATTCAGCCCTTCCATGACGGCAAACTCGAGGAAAGGATCACATTCAGGTACGATTTGGACTCGGACAATATACACCGCCCACCCCGCCCATGCCGCATCCCGTCCGTGGCGCGACCTCACTGCGGGTACCGTCATGCTAGCTCTGCAGGGCGCTACGGACTGGGTGTTTGGCCCCTTTGTCGTCTACGTCCGTAACGCGCTGAGAGGCCAGCCTGCTGACGACGCGCCTCCTAGCTTCAGATTCGGATGGGTGCGTTGCATCCCTAGAGCCAGAAATCGAGCCTGCGGTGCGTTTTTTATTATCATCGTTTAGCCTCAGCCGTCTGATTGGATTGCCACGCTGTCATTACGCATAGCGCCTCATTTTCTCGAACGGAGGCTTTGCCCTCGACGAGGCCCACCAGCAGGCAGGCAAGCTGAGGCTGCAGCTGCTCTCCAAGGCGCCCTCGCAGAGACTGAGGACCTTCAGATGCAGAAAGACCCCCATCGAGGGTAAGGACCAAATCTTGGTTGCCATCCTCCGCAAACAAGCTAACAAAGCCTTTGCATAGCTGCCGAAGACGCCAAGGGCCTGTCTGAGACAGACGGCATTGCGGCGCCAGGGTGAAGCAAGGTCCAGCTGGGAATTCCGCAGACTAAAGCAGCAGAGGTGGGCATCACGCCTGCGATGGAGCGCCGCCACCATGCAGAGCCCCTGATATGAATTTCCTATAGCCTTCCAAAGAAACCTCAGTGGAGGAAAAAGGAAGGCTCGAAGAAAGAGGCCATCATTAACACCAGCTTGAAGTCCGGCTCCGCTATCGCTGCAACGAGCTCAGGGTTTTTATACGAAACTTCGACGATAGGCAAGAGATCAAATTGGTACAGTGTGAAAAACCAGGGGATACTTAGTAATTGCAAACCCTCCTGCGATAAAGAATCCCAAGGAGGCTGATTCACTAACTGAACCAACTCGAACAGACCTTCAAACGTCTGCCGCGACGTTGTCAACTGCAGGACCCAGCTCAGCGGGGCTCTGTTCATCGACGCGTTTTTGATCATCGCTGGCATGGGCCCCAGTGCAATGTATCCCCCGCACAGCCCGGACGCGTTTGCAGCCCTTCAAGATGCCATACACAACTCGGAATTTGACGACGTCAAGCGCAGCTGTTTTCTGTATGGCCTACTCAAAGCTTGGACTGAAAATTGAAGCGCGTGGACGCAGGGCGTCTCGAGGTGAGCCACTCTTTTGAAATTTCTGAGCTTCTTGGTTTCATCGCTGGACCCTCGGATCTGGGAGGACCATCTATTTCCTCCCATGGATGCACAGATTCGTTTTTACAAGGGTTCCGGCACACAACGGAGGTCCTTTCCCTCAATCGTGCTCTTAAACTTCACCCCTGGCTTTCCATTCCGCTCGTCTTTGTCATCGATGCTCACCGAACCTTCATTTCTCTCCCAGGCTGCAGCAGTTTCCGTCTGCGATCTACGTGTTACGCCAGATTTTACCTCCAAGATCCTCCGCACTCTTGCCACCGAGCCCTCACTGGACGCCAACGCTCGGTCTCGCCTCGTTCTTCGTTACGTTCGCATCGGCAAGCCGCCGTTACAGTCGCAAGAGGACATCGAATGCTACCTCCTGGCCTTGTGCGGAAATAGCAGCATTCTCGAGACGTGATTGTATTAGCGGACCTTTTCCGAGGATCCAGATCGTAGCGAATCTAAAGGAAGGTTGATTGATTTGATCTTCGATTACTGCCTCTACCGTAAGTGGTAACGTTCTGCTTGTCACGCATGTACAAAGTTCATGATGATCCGCCCCGGTAGCTCGCCCTCGTGCCCAAGCGCTGAAATCATTGATCGCCTACCCATTCAGTTCGTTCGAACGCTATCGCATGGTACAGTATCTTACACGTTACCCAACTAGCCACCTCCCGGAACCCCAAAAGCCGCATGGTTTCATCCACTTTCGGCTGATCCATGAGGGCTACTACAGTAAAACCATCGCGTCGACTGCCAATTCGCAAACAGTCCGTTTGGCATTGCGGGAAGACTCGTTGGTGAAGGATTGGAGAGCAGGAGGTTGGGCGTCAAGGAGCTGCGGCGTGTTGCCGGAGGTGCAAAGGAAGTTGGTGGACGTCCAGTTGGAGCAAGGAGAGGAGGAAGAAGTTAGACTCTGGCCGACGAATGCACGCGTTCCACTTCCACCAAACGATTTGATGACGCTTTGGGAGAAAGCGGATGCTTCAACTTCCAGCCTTCGCCCGCCCTTTGGACGGTCCTTGAGGGGATGAAGACAGTTCTGACGACGATGAACTCATTTTGAACGCATCGAGGCGGAGTCAGGGGTTCGCTGGGAGAGTCGCGTAGGGCAGTCGGCTGGAAGAGCAGCGGCGTGATGCTCAAGCGGATCGTGGACCCGGCGCGAGCGTAGCCCAAGACGATGTAGGCCAAGGAAGCTCGGCCTTGCCAGGATCGTTCCCACCGGAGATGAAGATGATGATGAAGGTGAAACGCCCCAGCCGGCAACGAAAAAACGAGAGGCGGCAAGAGCAAGGTGGAATCTACGAGCCAGTCAACTAGTGGGAGATCTGGGGGTCAAAAAGCGTCCACACCGAGGGTGCCCATCGGCACCGCCGCCACCACCACTACAAAAAGATCTACCAACTAGTTGGCTTCCCGGACAGCAGGAAGCAAGCCCACAGTGCCCACCCAAGCCTCCACGCCCTCAACCGACGATGAACTATGAACCGTTCGTCGGTCGTCAAGACTCTCGGCCACGCCGTCAGTCACTGGTGGAAGGACAGCTTCGCCAGACAGAGAGAAGCGAAGTTGTCGGCGGAACCGGAACCCGCTACGTTGACTGCGCCGACAAGGAAGAGTGGAAGGGCGACAACGAGCACGAGGAAGACCATCAGTGGAAGGAGTGCAAGTGGGAGGGGGACGAAAGAGAAGGTGCAGAGCATCGTAGAAGGATGTCATAACGCGATGGTAATCTTTTTATACCGAAGCGATTCAGGCTCTCTTTTTATCTTATACCTCATCTCAGGCTGTGCGGGGGATCGCAGCTTCATTTTGAGGGTAAACGTCCCGTAATGCGAACTGCGCTAGGTCCTTACAAGGACGGTGGCATCTTAAAGCTCGCTCCTTCTGCCAGTGACGCCTTGCACCGAGGAAGGAAGTCATGACTGATTGGATCGCGTTGTCATGTGACGACACGTCAAGTTCCCCAACTAGAGAACGTTACTCGTTACCCGACCCTCAGATTAAGCGAAGCCAGAGGGAGGGTTCTGTCAGCGCAAAATGATCAGGTTCCCCCGAGCCTCCGACGTCACTCCGCGTTCTTCCGTATTTCCGCGCACCTTTTCAACTGAGGCTACGCGTACTTGAGTGATTAGACTAATTAGTAAGTTCTCTATCTTTATCGTCTGTTATTTGGTATCTATTCTATCCTTTGGTCGCTTGATCGTCTGACTTTGTAGATGTGGTTCGCATTCATAGCACCTTAGTGCAAGTTTTTTTCCTTATGGAGTGGGACTTCGTGATCTCGACCGAAGCGGTCGATTCAAGCTCGGATGAGGAGGCTGACAACTACTAATCTTTATCCCCACTGTATGAAATGTTTGTGAGCTAAATTTCCTGAACCCCTCAGTGAATGGGTCTTACCAGTAGAATTTGGCGTGTCATTAAGCGCCCATCGGCTTTCCCGGTTCTCGTTCTAATTCCGCCCCTTTCCGAATCACCCTTCCGTTTCCGTCGTTCCCCCTCACCTCTTGGCCCTTTTCGCTGTTTCCTTTCTCCCTTATCAATGACCATTCCATTTTGTTCTTTTCCTTTCGTTTCGTTTTTTCTATTCGCTTTCGTTCGCTTTTGTCCTTGTCCGCCACGGTTGGTCCTGTTTTCTTTCGGACTGCCAGTTTCTCTTGCCCTGTTTTTGCTCGGTTCATTCCCTTTTTTGCCTTTCATTTCTCCTCCTCGTTTCCTTCTCTTCTTCCTCCCTGTTTCCCCACTTGTGCTATTTTGTTTGGTACTGCCTTTTCTTTCCTCGGGGGGGGGGGGGGCTTCTTTTTTTTTTTCTGATCCTTTTTTTTTAGTCACTTCCCTTTTCGCTTCCTTTGACGTGACCATTGACCCCTCCTTGCCGAAGCAAGCGCAATCTTAATTGTCAAG
>KN823028.1:10527-40601 GCA_000827465.1 Tulasnella calospora MUT 4182 | reverse complement strand
CCGTACACCGAGAATCGTCTTATTGGACGTCGTTGCATATGCATCATTACTTCGCTTCAACAGTACTCGCGACAAGCCGAAGGCGTCCCAGTAGGGTCCAGAGTTGAATTCTTTCAAGCTTATCTTATCCAAAGATCCACCGAATACTCCATATGCATAAAGGGTGAGCTTGAATCCGGCTTATGTGCAACTTGAAGTAAGAGTGTAGGCGTCATGGGGTGACTCGCTCTGGATAGCTCCGTGAACGGTAGTACACCAAAGCACCCCCAATCACCGGTCGGTACCTCGTCGGGGGATGGTAGGTGGGTCAAGGAAAAGCCGGCGGAGGGACGATGAATTTGTGTGCTGACTAGTAGGGATGGTGAAAGGGTGAAAAACCGGAAAGTTTGGATGAGGCGGACGGCCGCGAGCTTACTCTGCTATGTCCGCAGCCGACGCATCTACTCCGCCACCACTGAAGGAAAACCATGTCCGTCCGCTATGTCCGCGAGCTGGAGCCTGCCGTCCACGCTCGCACGAGCAGGTTATAGCCTTGATGGTAAATAGGGTAGAGCTTGGCATACGCTTGGAACCGGATCCTTTTGGTGCGTCTAAACAACTGTGCCGTGGGTCAACTCGGGGAGGTAAGCAGACGCTGACAAACGTGTCTTCCCATTCGATGGTCATGAGAGATCGAGGCAGACTCTGCTTGACATTCCAGAGTGCGGCTCTTCCAAGGTTGACGTCTTGTTTGATCAACTGCATGCGGCAATCTCGAGGCCAGCAACGTCTGTTGTTGTAATCAATGACGTTGTTATTCGTTGGGCGGGGTTGCCGCTGAGGTGCCGCTAAATAAAGTCCTAATCTGCTGAACCGAAACATGATGCGTAGGCGGTCGACATAACGGGAGTAAGGCGAATGGAGTGGCGGGTTTCGGTGGCGCTGTCACGGTACTGAAGGAGATTGTTTGGCAGTTGGGGTGGTCCGGCCATCTCTGAGGCCCGTTGGAGAACACGGATAAGCAAATCTGGCACGAGACCGTAATACTGGAGGACAAAGGCAGATAATTACGAGCCACCAATGAGACCATATGCGTTGGTGTGGGCCGTATCTAATGGTGCAGGCAAGGGCGTTAGTGAGCATGTGATCGACTACTTGAAGCATTGCCGAGTGGTATTGACTGACCAGAACGGAATTGGAGCGACGTTCCGGCTCCCAAGCCAGTGAATGGTAGATGTGTAAATGACAGCTGCCTCCTCTGCACCGGTGTACGGACCATCCTTCAAGTAGACGTGCGGTCTCTCTTGTTCGGCCTTGATATAAGGCGAGTGAAATGGTCAAGGTTTCTCTTGACGACAGCCTTGTTGATGGTGGCACCACGCCGAGTGCGTTCACGGTTGTAGTGGGCGACGCTAAAGAATGCGTGCTGGCGGGTTAAAACAGCGGGGCCAAGCTGAAGAGATTTAAAGCGCCTCACCAAGTCCACCAGTCGGCCTTGCTCTTGATGTACCAGAGGATAAATTTTCGATGGCGGTGGGAATTCCTGGGAAAGCTTCAAGTTCATGTTCTGCAGACAGCCTTGTCTAAGCTTTAGAGCAAAGAAACGGAGCGCACAAGACTCACGTAGTCCAGGGGCAAATCGTTCAAGTCCTCTCGATGGATAAGCACATTTAGCATATTGCACCCCTACCGACAGGCTTGCAGATCGGCTTCAAGCCGATCCAACTTGGTGGTCTGGAAGAATATGGTCGCCTTCATGAACCGGAATAGACTCATCTTGGCAATAGCTTTCGGGCGGACGATGTCATAACTCGTTGAGAACGTAGCATTTGAGGAGCTTCTGGTGCGGTACGTGCACTTTTGTCAACTGCCCCCCCCCTTTCCCGGACAGTTTTCCGAATACCATTTCTTGACTAGGGGCACATTCTCTTCTCGCCTTTGATGGCCACTGCGGTAACGATGCGGGTGCAGCGCCCACCAGCTGAGAGCAATAGCGTCTGCACCAGGCTCGTTCTCTCTTCACCTGGCGCTACATATCACCTGCAGAACTCCGTCACCGGCATCAACGGGGTGGGAAAGAGGTGAACGAACGGTGGCAGGAGGGGCGAGTTGGTCGTCGATGCCGAAGGTCCATGACGCGGTAACCACAGACATGGTTCGCACCAACGGTCGCTGAACGCTTGAAGACGTTGTCGTCGACCGAGCCGAGAGACGCATCCAGAGTTCGTTCGTACAAGTCGAAGGTGATGATAAGTGCCTTCTCTATATTAAGGAAGACATCTAGAAGTCCGCGTTCTGGGCCAGGTAAAGCAGGGTGAGTAGTTTTCAGAATGGATAGTAAACACAAAAGTGAGAAGCGCCGTGACCAGCAGCCGACTTACCGAAGGAACATTCAGTGCCAGGCCGGGTAACTGCCGGTTAACCGGACTTGCCGGAGAGGATGTGCCAAATTTTCGCCAGACACATCCTCTCCGGCAAGGCTTTTCCCACGGTCTGCCGCCATGCTCGATTTCTACGGAAACCAAAGTTGTCGTGCTGTAGAGGGTAGCCCGTGCTTAACGCGGCTCACGAGATGTTAGGGAAGCACACAGTTGCCTTAATTTGTCAGTGACTTATCCTGAAGTAGAGTAAATACTGGAAATCCGAAGTGAAACCGGGCCCGATTAGTTACAAACGTCCCGCTTCCATCCCCAAGGAGCCACCAGTATGATAGACGCCCTTCATGCCATCATCATCCGAAAGCTCAAGAAGCGGGTCGACGAGGTTCCTTTGTCAGAGAGCATTAAAGATCTCGTTGGGAGCAAGGCAACACTGCAAACGCGATTTTGTAGTCGCTCCTAGTTCGCATCGGCCCTGGAAAGGGCAAGGAACTTCCTTTGGAAGAACTAAGGTCGGCTTTGAGATTTAGATAATCTGGGTCTTTGGGAAAGCACACGACAGGAATGATAGGCTGTGATGGCAAATCAGGAGCTGAAATGCAGGAGTCAAGCCCTGCATAATGGGATTATGGCACGTCAATCTTCTGCATGGGACCTCTTATGTGATGCGACAGCTTACTAGTTCGTCCAGCTATACACGTAATTGAGACAGAGCGCTGGTTGGGATGGAGGTATTGAATAGCTACCGCCGGAGTTAGCATCCAGTGAGAGCGAGCAGGAAGGCAGAGTACTTGCTTGCGAAATGGCGAGCTAAATTCACGAGTTATCGGGAAATAAACCGCGACTGTAGTCGATGGTGCCGACAGGGACAAGTAGTTTCAGTTTTGCGTAATAAGTTGCAAGTGGGGCGGCTCGCGACCGCGGGTCTGGCTCGATTTGCTGCCGTGGCGTCCAAACATCCTCCTGTAACAACGTCAACCGAATCGTAGCGGCGCGAGCGCCAGTCCCCGATTCTACAAATAGATCAAAACGGAAATACGAATATCTTTCATTCGAGCTCGGTTCCGAGAAAGTACATATGTCTTTACATAGGAGCACTTTGAACGGAGCAATAAACCTGTCAGACTGCGTTCATCAATACTCGAAACCGTTGTTACTATCTATTTCCCGTTCGTGGACGACGCCGCGCCTGCTTTTCCTGCCCGGGTGAGCCGTGCAGCCGGTGACGGAGTGCTTGGAGAAGTCTTGCGGATTCCCTCTGAAGCTTGGGTTGCTGGTAAAGGAGACTCGTCGAGTATCATTCCGTCGAGTGGTTTGGATTCGGGAGTCGAAGGTCCCTTAGCCTTTGGAGGTCGAGAGGGAGTAGCCGGGAAGGGCCGTTTTGGAGCTGGGGAGAGCACCATGAAGTCCACGTCCTGATCTTCGGCCTTTCTCTTCGAGGGTGAAGAGGGAGCGGATCCGGAGGCTTGTGGTGGGGCGGGCTGAGATAACCGGTAGTGAGGAAATGTATCGGTAGCTGAAAAGTGGTTATCGACAATAGTGGCATCTTCCAAACCGGGAACACATCCGTCCTTGTCATACAACGCCAATTGATCAAGGCTTAGGAGTCTGTCCTTATACAACGGGTTGTTAACTTTAAGCCACAGTAAAAAGTCCCAGACTTTCGACTTCCGGATGCGGAAAACATATTTCAACGCAGATTCCTTGACCGGGGCCGATGAAAACCACCGAAAGCTGCCCTAGAATATCGGCAGGTGTTCGAGGAAGAACAGTGGCCGTAGATAAAACATTCATATCATGGGCACACGTGTTTCTGTGAAACACCAACAGGTCTCCTGGGTTTGATGACTGATAAAGGCGAGTGACATGCGCGGTCATACGATAAGTAGAGCAGACCATTTCCTCTACCCAGGTCAAGTCCTGAAAGCGATCTGGGAGCGAGCCACGGAAAAGATTGTTGGCCAGCGCAAAAAGAGGCATTTTCTGTCGACTCAAAGAGCTTCGGCAGTCTTCACAGAGGTACAACACCAATTTACCAGAACGGGACACGCATCCCAGAGACTCGAGCATAAATTCATGGAGGCACGGAAACGAAGGGAAATCAAAGAGGGCACGAAGATCATCAAAAGGCGCCTGCAAAGGAAGGAGAAGCGCCAGATCCGGAGAATCGGGATTGAGAACGAGCTCCGTGATTTTGGAGTCGACGCGCGCACGAGAGCAACAGCAACATGAACGGGGGGTTTTCTAATTCGTTGCTGCCGCGTAATCTTCACAACAGCGCTCCAATAAGTCTTTACTGATGATCTGCGGCCAACAAGCATCATAAGTAGAATCAGAATGGACAGTGGAAGCCAAAGCCGCAGCAGCAGCGGCTCTGCGTGACTCTTTCTTTGACGCACGATTGGCATCAAGGCGGGCGTTACGAGCATCAGCACTCTCGGTCGCGCGACGAGCGCGCATTGCCTCTTTGGATTTCAAGCGGTTGAGCTCCTTCTTGAGCTGTTTGTCGAGGGCCGTAGCAGCATCATCGACCAAATGCGCGTCAAGCAAGCTTCCAAAGTAAAGACGTAGGCGGTTCTCGGCGTCGGGCGACAGGGAGCCGCCACCAAAAAGGGCTTCAGCGCGTAAACAAGAAGAGAAATAGTCGACAACCGCAGCAGAAACGGGATCCTTATCGCGCTTAGCCACACGAATACCAACAGTAACCCTCCAAGAATCTATTTTATTAAAGGGAACACGACCAGCACGGGCTAGCAGCTGATCGCGGGACAACTTTAACAGGGAAACAACACTCATGATGGTCTTAGGCCGTCGATGGCGACCGAGAGGAAAGTTGCGGAACAGACTGAATAACGAGAAAACCAAGCGTGAGATAGTCCACGTAAGCTCGACGGATAGAAAATTACAAACGAGACATCCGCAGTCAAACACGGGGTTAAGGGGTGAGAAATCATGCGACGAAACACTTAACAGCCGTTCAACCTCGATAAAACCCTCCTCACTACGTAGAATCGGGGATCGTAGCGGCGCAAGCGCCAGTCCCCGATTCAACAACAGGTCTATCTCTAGGGACAAGGTTCCTTAGGTTTGAAGCCGTGTATGTACGACCAGTAATTTTTTTGCCTTCTGGATTCGAAACACCCATAACCTCAAGGAAGATTTTAGGAGTGCAAGAATCCTTAGAAGCGTTATCACAAATAACCAACGTGACTGGATGCGCTTCAAGACCAGCGGTTTCCTCTTCAAATGCTTCGGCAGCTGCAAGATCGAGAGCGCGCGCAAACGGCGGATAGATTTTGTGAAATATTTCGAGGAGACCGGGTGGAGACCGGGGGTGTTGAACTTCGTAATCAGACTGTGGTTGGGTTCAACCGAAAAGTGACCGACGTGTGGTTTCAACGCCGATCGAACTGTGGGAATGTCGACCCGGTGATTGACATCAATGATGGAAGGCAATGTGATAAGAGTTAAGGAAGACATGATGATAAGGAAAACCCATACACACCATGGATGCAATTGACCTCCTCCCAGCGCTTAATCGGCTCAAACAGTTAGCTCCTACGGAGCGGGTTTCGTTAATGGTATTCATGCGGTTCATGACCCTCGCCGCTCGATTCCGACATGATATCGCTCTCAATCAGCCCCCAACGGCCATTTTTGATGACGATATCCCTCCTATGTTCTTAGATGATGGAACTAGGAGTGTACTATGTGCCTTGCTTTCCATCTCAGCAGCCACTGCTGATGCTCTCTGGACAGTGACAGGGCAATTGGTTTGGACGGGTCAAACATTGCCTGAAGTGATACATGATATGGATATAGAGGATCTAGTGGAGTCACTTAAGATAGAAGATAATGATGGGCCACTTGTCCGCTGTGAGTAATACTGACACTCGAACAAGGTTTGCTCTTGATCATACTGAACAGTGGGCCGATCCAAGCGGCAATTTCGCTCCACCCACCCCAGTTCCATTGCACCAATGACGTGTCATGTGATATACGTCATCGAATTAGAGAGGCGGAGCAGAAAAGAATCGTCGTTTACACTCGCATGCACGGGGCATTGCCAGGATCTGAGACAAAGTTGTACTGCCGAAGTGCGTAGCCCACCGGATCCATCCAGCTCCAACAAGACAAGCTGACTTCTAGCATAATATCGTTATTAAGACTGCCATACAGTCTACTATCATAACTACTCGACACATAAGGGTCAGCGTCGGTACTACGGAGGGATTCCTGAGTACATCCAAGTCGCGAACCATGTCTTCCTGGAGCGAGACCTCATTGAGCGCTTTGCTCTCTCAATGACTTTGGCATGGACATCAACTCGGAACTGTGCAGCAATGTACAACGCTTCACCTGAAATGCAAGATTCCGAATATCGTAACTGGCCCTTTAAGTTTTTGCTCCGTCGCGAGCATGTCTCCGATGGGTTTATGCTACTCAGTCTACTGGAAGACAGGGTAGAAAATAGTTCGATTGGAGACCTACGCCTACCGGACTCAGGAGAGCAGAGGTTTCGTCTGCTAGAAGCCATGCAGGAGCGCAATTTTAGGATGCAAACGGTTGGGCAACCCGAACTCCGCCACCATTGCCAGAAATGCATGGAGATAATTCCCAACGATGAGGGGAAGCCAGTGAGTAAGTCCTGTGCTTTTATAATAGAGAGGCAAATATACTGAACGATACTTACAAAAGAAAAGATACATGTGGTTGTTATGGATGGTGTCACTATTGGGCACCCTTGCTGTGCTGACCATGGATGCCGGCGAGCGCTTGAGAGCACTAAAGACAGGTTCTGCCGAGAGCACAAGAGTCGGAGCGATGAATGTGTTGTCATTGGTTGCAATGAAACCAGAGAGAAGGGGTTTCGGACTTGTACTATCTCCGAGCATCGAGAGAAGGAAGCGCACCTTCAGGCTCAGAACAAGGCAATGTTCCAGTTGAAGCACCGACTTGAGCGCTTACAGGTGGCTCAACTGAAGAGTTCAATGCCGGTCAAGGACTTGAGTGATGAGGAATCATCGATGGACGATGAGGTCACCTCAAGGGAAGCGGACACCGGGAATGCGTATAAGAAGAAGAAGAAAGTACGGGCTTTGATGGGACGGATGCACTCACATAATGAAGAACTTCTAGTCCGGCCATGTGGGATCATTGTCAGTCGATGCACATGCTTCGGATCGGAGTCCCCTGAACAGGTCATTGTACGTGCCATCAGAGTTTTCTTGTACAATTGCTAATCATAATTGCTTGGGGTTAGGCATTTATCAAACGTGTTTTTCATGCACCTGGCTCCGAGCCAGAGTTTATATTCTATGATAACAATTGCACCCTTGCCAAAACCGTCAAGAACGACCCTTTCTTCGCAAATATCGGATTGCCTGTCGATGTATTTCACTTCAAGTCCAAGCACAAGGAAACAGATCTCTTCTGTCAAACTCACTGCAATCCAGCATCCTTCCCTGAGCTTATGGATGATGACAAATGGCGGTTCAACTCATCGGTGGCGGAGCAAACCAATGTATGGTTCGGTGGCTTTCACACCATCTGCCGAGAGATGCAGGTGGATCGGTTCAACTTCTTTTTGGATGAAATGATAAGGCGGAAGAACAGGCTAATGGTTGAGAAGCTCAGGCTCGAGGGGGCCGAGCCTAGTTATGCCATCCTTCCATAGGTTAACCATGTACATGTCCGTGCCCAAATCATCCAATTGTATTAAAGGCAGCGCGCATTCTAATTAGCTAGGGAGAATAAAAATAAAAATAAAGAATGCTAATCTAAATCATCAAACACTGGCATCTCAATCTTCCGTTTTTTAGCAGCTGGTGAAATAATATCAGCTCCAAAGATACTCGTCCACAGCGCATCCGTCTTCAGCCATGCCCTAAATGCATCTCTCGCCGCTTGGTTACCATCAACCGTATATGACCTCCATTTCTCCAGTACCGCATAGTATCTCCCAGAGATCCACCGCTTCGCATCAGGAAAGGCCTCTAGAAACCGATCGGCAACCGTGATCCCGCTCCCCTTTCTTGCCCGACCCTTGTTGAGGATAGCCATAAACCCGTCGTGGATTTCCTTAACGGTATATTCATCAGGCCAATCCTTCTTGGGGACACCATTGCTGGATCCACTAGGGACAGATGAGTTGGTAGCAGACAGAGTCGTGGAGGATGATGAGTTGGTAGCTGATGGAGTCGTGGAGGATAGACCTTCCGAAGGAGAGGGAGTTGGCTCGGTAGTTGCTTCAGTGGTTGCTTCGATAGTGCCTGCTGTTGCGGTAGACATGAAGGGGGCGTTACGTGCGGTTATCCAGTTGTAGCGATGGTCAACCTTCGGTAGACCGAGCGGCCGAATCTTTGGGCGAGGTCGAGGTCGAGGCCCAACAGGAGATTGAGGGCCTGAAGCTGGGGTGGAGAGGAAGGTCGAGGCTCCTCCAAAGCCAGGGTCGGTAGACAGGGCGAGGAGTTCATCAAAGCGAAGAAGCGTGTCTTCATATGCGACCACCTCCGGTCCTGGCTCGCGGAAGAAGAGGAAGCTACCAGGTTTGATCTGGTGTCGCTCTCGCGGGGATCGGTGGCTCCACATCCCACCAAGATAGGTTATAATGAAGACCGTCTTGGGATCGAAGCCCACCACAGTGCAGAGATCCACATCCTCGGCGAGTGAATACTCTCGTCCAGCATGGACCACGCGCTCAAAAAGGTACGGCGCAACTCCGAGGCGAGCTCTATAGAAGACCACGTTGATGCTGATTCCTTCCTTGGTCTGGGAACGGAAGTTTGCTTCATAGAGCATTTGCTGCGCTTTGGCGGATTGCTGTGCTGCAATGACGTCCGCCCAGTCCTGTGGGAGGTCCCTAGCATAACGGCGGACTTCCTGGAAGGTTGGTCCCTCCTCAAGCGGCGATGCAGACGGTCGTGGAAGAGGATTGTCAAGCGAAGGCCGGATAGTTGAGGTGGTGATGTCGCGAAGAGAGCGAGGATTGGTTGGATTGGGGGAGGAAGGAGGAAGTGCGGCCTCAAGGGGTGAAACCATCGATGAGGAAGTGATAGATGACGCGATCGCGGACGATGGGATTGACGGCATCGATGGAAGCGAAGGGCCATTGAACAGAACAGGGGGTGGCCGTCCTGCTGTGGAACCGCTGACTCGGTCTCGCTTTGCTCGCCGGTGTACAGTGCAGTCGGAGCGCCCGCTTATGATACAGTCTTCTTTGCACATCTTGTTGGCGCACGCAGCGTTGCGGTTACGCTTGTTGCCCTTTGTGCACGGATTGGCCAGGCAGGGAGTGGTTACACCAGCTGGGATTGGGGTAGGTCCTGCTATGGTCGAGGTCGAAGAGGCGGACGTGGGTGGGTCGGTGTAGTAATCGGTGAACCTCCAATACTTGCAGGTGACATTGCGGCACTGTTGGTGGCGCAAAGCCCCAATTAGTCTTTAGTCAACGCTGAAAATCGAGACCTACATACCAGAATGAACAACCGCTTTTTCTGCGAATGCCACTTCGGATTGGTAAGGCCACCAGACTGGTGGCACTCGGGGCACTTCCCATTGTGCTTCGAGTGCCAATGGGGGGCGTCGGCGGGGTACTTCGGATCTTGGTTGTAGATGCGTGCCTTGTGCTTGTCCTTAGTGCCGCTGGAGCTGGACGAGGTTGAACGAGTGGACGCCGGGGTTGACGGAGTAGAAGAACTGATATCGGATGATGGGTACTGAGGCTGAGGGTGCATGGGCACGGCCGGCGTGTCATTTGGAAAATGGATAGGAGTAAAGTCGGGCGAGAGGAAGGACATGTTGGTGAAGAGTGTGGACAAGTTGGACGGAGGTTTGTGATTGATGGTACGGGTTTGAGAGAGGCGTCGAGAGGTAAAGAGGTGTGATTTGAGCCATGAAGATCAAATGATTGAGCGGTAAAAGTACTCACCAGGAGGGGACAACATCACGGCGGTCTCGTCTTGAACGGATGCCTATCTTGTTTACTGAGGATTCTTCCGTACACAACACCACCGCTCGGTCTAGGAGAGGAGAGAGAATACGATTGATGCGAGGTGTTTATTTTGCGGAGTCATGGCGGGACGTGTCGGTTTGGAGTGGAATAAGGGCGTGGCGGACTTAGCGGAGGAGTGGTCGAGTAGCCGACCGGTGTCTTCGAAAGATTTCACGAAAGGTTTCCGCCGCGCGCGTGCTTCGTGGCAAGATCGCTGTCCACGATCACGGCCTCTTCCAAACCCGGAATGCATCCGTCTTCATCATATCACGACAAGTGATCGAGGCTCAACGATCTATCCCTGTATAAACGGTTTTTCTCTTTAAGCCAAACCAAAAAGTCCCCGACTTTGGACTTTCGGATCCGGAAAATAGACCTCAACGCGGATTCTTTTAGGGGACCAGGTCCGACAAAAACCACTGAAAGCTGGCCCAGAACATCCGCAGGAGTTCGAGGAAGAGCAGTAACAGTAGATAGAGTATTCATATCATGCGCGCAGGTGTTTCCATGAAAGACAAAGGGGTTGGCAGGGTTTGATGGCTGGTACAGACGAGTGAGATGAGCAGTTGTGCGATAAATAGAACAAACCATTTCTTCGACCCAAGTTAGGTCCTGGAAGCGGTCATGAAGCGAGCCACGGAATAGACCGAAAGGGATACGGCAATCTTGACAAAGGTGTAAAACAATTTTACCCGAATGGGACGTGCAGCCCAAAGACTCAAGCATGATTCCATTGAGGCAAGGAAACAATGGAAAGTTGAAAAGAGAACGAAGATGTTCAGAATGTGCCATTAAAGGCTGGAAAAGCGAAAGATCCGGACGAACTAGGTCGATGGCATGCTCTGTAAGTTCGACATCGGGACGCGCGCGAGAGCAACAGCAACTTGAACACGGCCGCGGAGACTTGCAATTCGTTGCGGCGGCGTAATTCTCGCAACAACGCTCCAAAAAGTCTTTGGTGGGGATTCGCGGCCAAGACGCATCGTAAGCTGAATCAGATTGGACCGTGGAGGCGAGGGCGGCAGCTGCAGCCAGTCTCCGTGACTGATTCATCGAAGTGCGGTTGGGATCGAGACGGGCGGAACGGCACGCTGAGCCTCCTTGTCTTTCAAACGGTGGTGCTCCTTCTTTACCTGATCGTCGAGTGCAGCTGTAGCGTCATCAACCAAAGTAACAGCAAAGACGGTTCTCGGCAACCGCGGAAAGGAACCTGCCACCCAAAACGGCCTCAGTGCGTAAACACGAAGAGAAGTAGTCAACAAGAGCAGCGGAAACGGTAGCTCTATCGCGCTTATCCACACGAAGCCCAACGGAGACCCTCCAGGAATCTATCTTTTTGAAGGGAACACGACGAGCGCGGGCTAGCAGCTGATCACGGGATAACTTCAAAAGGGAAACAACACTCATGATGGTCTTAGGCCGTCAACGGCGACCGAGAGGAAAGTCGCAGAGCAGATTGACAAAAACCGGTCGTGAGACAAGCCACGTAAGCTCAACGGATAGAAAATTAAAACGAGACATCCGCAGTCAAACACGGGGTTAAGGGGTGAGAAATCATGCGACGAACACTTGACAGACGTTCAACCCCAATAAAACCCTCCTCTACTACGTAGAATCGGGGAAAACGACAAAAGAGAACAAAACAAAGAGCAACTCACCTTTTCGAAAGACTTATCCTCATCCTCTCTTTTGACGAATCTCGTGATCCCAATTGACTACTTTGTAATTCTTGTCGGTGACAGTCAACCCACCCAATCAACACCAGGCTTGCTACGACTGCTCCCTTACCTCTCTTGTCTTCCGAAACTGTCCAGCTCATTTCCCCTTTGGATTCTGCCTCACCCATCATTGTTGCCACATCAGCTTACCAACTCTTGGCAGGTGAGTTGAACGATAAGTGGTGCATTTGATGTCGCTTTAACGCATTTTGCCCGCGCCCAGCAATTCCCAGTTGTCAATGCGCGACACCACGAAAGACTCGAGCAGCATGTCCATGGAGATTGATGAGGATTTGAGACCCCAGCAGACCGAAACATTTAACAGGGCATGTGTTGGTCCTTAGGGAGAGGCCTTGTTCCCGGATTAGGCAACTCTGACAAAAATGTTTGGCCCCAGTCTGCTTCAGTGCTGGCGTCAGGGCTCCCAGCCCACATTGTGGGTCTACCGCCCGCCAGTGAAGTCCTCAAATCTGAACATGGGCAGTGGCTACCTGAACGTTATGGTCTTGATCCCTCCATTGTCACCGGAATTCCCCCTCAGGACGTCATTCGCAAGCATCGAAATCCGACTTTCCACTCTCGACCTTTGCCACCTGCCCCACCTCCATTTGACCAACATCAGATTACGCCCCTTTTGGGTAACAGCCGCGCTGTCGAAGAGCTCTATTTCCCGAACGTCGAGCATCCTCACATCAACGGTCAGCCTTACATTCTGGAGGAAGCCTCTGAATACTCTCGGGGCTGGAAGATGTCAAGAAAAGTCGACTTGGACAAAAACATCTTCACAAGGAGGCTCTCGAACGAGCCGTAGTCTATCCACTCCACTTTGGCGTCGAAATCGGACAATCCGATGCATGCATTAAGCGGGAGTTTCCTCCTGTTCCAGGCCAGGTGAAAACGCGTCTCATGACCCTCGGATGTGTGAGACAGCTGCTGTCTTCCACGATCAAGAGTCTATGGCACAGATTGGAGGTGGGAAGGCCCTGCAACTTGCGCAGGAGATACGATTACTTCTTATGGGTCCGACGGAAAGTACCCGTGACGGTCGCTTACTCCCTGGGATCTGGACATACGACTGGCAACGGAATGATAGGAGTAGCATGCCTACAGGTACAAAGGCGGGCTCATACTCACTTGGCACGACTCAAAGCGAAGGCAAAGGCCATGGTCTGGCAATTCCTGCTACCCAGTTCCGGTCACGCGATGCAAACGAGATTAGAGAGCGCCTGAATTATTTGGTCGGTTCCCTTGTCCCCCTTGTTCTGGAAGAATCCAGTATGCAAGAAGAATACGACTCTTTGAAGTTTCGTGGCGAGATGGTCAATGTGCCCGGCCAACGTGCTCCAGAAAATCGCTTTACGACCTCCCTTCAACTCAATATGTCATACAGCTGTTTCACCTTGGTCGATTCAATAGGAGCAATTCAAGGAAATCTCCATGTCGATCATCAAGACGACAAGGCAGCATTCACGGTCTTTATTCTTGACTTTTTCCCTAGATGTGACAGTAAGAATTCAGTCTGCATCTGCAGCGCTTCTGTGGATATTGACCTATCCCTTGTATGCAGACGACAACCCAGGCGGGTTTTGCTTCCCTGAGCATGCTTTGTACGCACGGTTTACAGCTGTTTGCGATTTGGTTGGCACAAGGGAGTTCCTTCGCTTTGCTCCGGTGTCTATATATAACCGAAGCGCGACTAAACTCGACGTCGCCAGTAGCCCATACGTCGGCCGCGGGCGCCACAGATGGAGAGGGTAAGAGAGACAGCAACGGTTGCGGTGGGCGGGTAGGGCGATAGCGGAGAGAGCGCCAAGACAAAGGAGGAGGGTGGAGCGGATGGGTAGAGAGTAGGGTAGTGAGTAGAGAGCCGATAGGTCGGTCAAAGCGCCTGAACAGAGACGGATCGCACAGGGATGCCGATCATATTTGCACAACAATTTTTGCACAGTAATACAAACAAAGGAAATGGGCAGAGTGCGGTCAAAGAAAAGACAGATATGTGCAATAATATAAGAGGGAGTGGAGAGGTGTAGGAACTCAGTGGGTGAGGGGGTGAGCACACAGAGACATCGATCATACTCGCACAACAGTTTCACACAGAGAGTCAAACAAAGGAGGTGATCTAAGCGCATTCAAAGCAGAGAGAAAGGGAGAGCAAGACGATAATATAAGAGGGGGGAGTGGAGGAGGAGGAAGGATGAAGGGACAGCTCAGAGGGTAGTGGTGAGGGAGGGAAATGGTGCCTGCAGGCACGACGGTGAGTTACGTAAGGAAAGTGCAGGAAATTGACAAAGTCGTCGATTTCTTTAACCATAGGGTGGACACAGCCTTACATAATCTTCGGCGCTCTTTCTCTCCTGACGTCGGGGATCGATTTCTCCACAACTACGGCTACTGCGACCTTCAAAGTTGGTATACAGTTTCCAAGACTAAGTACGCAATTGCTCACACCGATGCTGAGCGCTGAATTGCTCTGGCAAGAATTATAGCACCTCCGCCCTAATCCACAGACCTGCGATCGGTAAAACCTCCATTCGGAGCTTTCCTGCTGTGCAATGCCCATTGAAATCTTCAAAAGGCCTTTGGAGGCTCTAGGGTGTTGAATTGGGAAAGGTGCGCGCATTTTGGCTGGCAATCGGGAATAGTTAAATTGGGACTGACCCCGGACGAAGAATTCCTTGCATTTCCCCCTTCATTCACCATCTGACCGTCGAAGCCTTTTCCTTGTCTTTCTCAAATCACTTGTGTGTCTTTAGGCTGTCATGAGTGACCAACCGATCGTATTCCATCGCACGGGAGAAGCGGACAAAGCTGCAGGTTCAAGAGGTACACCGCATGCTATCATCCTGGTAACCGCCTACCATAGCTGAGGTTAGTTGTGTATTGTTATGTAATATAGTTAGAGCGATAGCAGCCAATAAAACGAGAGGGATGGGTTGCTAACCGTAGGGTCCCGACTTGGGCACATCGGAATATTCTTCCCCAAACCCCTGTCAACGCCACAGCTGCACGGACATCTCAGGGCCCGATGAAACACGTTATAAATCTATAAATATATATAATTTGATCCATACATTAGCGGTATTTATCTCGCAGTGCTCAACTAAGTAAAACTCTTAAAGGAGCTGTACTGGACGAGCACCCCGAGGGACCTCGGGCTAAGCCGTCGGATCTACCCAGGGGAAGTCCGTCTTGTTTGAGAGGGTCCCCTTGGGTGAGATCTGGCTGGGGGGAAAACTACTCCGGGCAGCTACCCTGTGGTCGGGTGGGCTCCGAAGGATGGGAGTACGGGCGAATGGCAGGTGGGGGGCGGTAGACAAGAAAACGAGCGGGCACCCCCGGGAGCTGTGAGTGCTCCGCACCCTCGGGGCAATAGAGAGAGCGCCCGAGGATCTGAGGAAGAGGGGGAAAGGGTGGGTTACCGAGTGTGATTATGGGCCGCTGATCGACTAGCTGAATCGACCCCAGGGTGAACAGTTCACCCGATACCCTGGGTGAGGGCACCCGAACCCGGTAACGTTATCGGTAATTGGGGAGCAGAGGCGGATCGTATACGTTAACCCAGCCCCAGGGGAGAGGTCTGGTCGCATCCCTGGAAGTGGTTCGTCCGAATACCCCGGGTGAGGTCCCGTCAAGTCCCTCGGGAGAGGTCCGTCGAGTCCCGCGGGGAGCATTCCCTTGAGTCCCTCGGGAGAGGAGTCCTTCTGTCCCCCGGGAGAGAAATCTATCCGAGTTTCTGGGGGAGGGTCCACTCGAATCCCCGGGAGAGGGTCCGTCGAATCCCGCGGGAGAGGTTCACTTGGGTTCCTCGGGGGAGGGCCGATTTCGATACCTCGGGGAAGGTTCCATTCAAGTCCCTGGGGGAAGGTCCACCCGAGTCCTTCGGGAGAGGTTCACTCCAAGGGCGAGAGTGCTTGGTTGCAGGTTGTGCTAAGTTGGTGTAACCAATCTGGAAGGGGGAATGCGGGCCAGGAGGTTTATCCTCAGTAGTAACACTAGGTGACCAAATTATTTACGTGTGGTGAACCATTAGGTAGATCCATTGCGAAAGGTAAAAGGTCGAGCAGAGAAAGTCAAACAATTCACGTCATTTCTTTCCGTGAGATGGTCATGAAGCTCGGACTCGCGTTCAGCTTCAAAACGGAGTTAGGTCGATCGTACAACGAGAGGTGGGCTCTGGGTTGATAATTCATCGCGATATACATAAAGGAGCTTTCGAGAGAGAGTGGTACGAACACGAACAGTCCCGTAGACGGGTCGCAAATGCCATCGCGAAGGGGAGGGGGAGTGATATATTCGGGAATTCGCAATATCGCAAAGTCTTTCACTAATTAACAGACAAGCGATAAGGGGGATGAGAGTTGACGAGAAAGAACAACCAAGCCGAGAGAAACAAAAACCAAGAATAAGACCTATCCTACCACCTAGCAGACTTAACCGCCTTTCCCTAGCCAAAGGTCTGCGCCACTGTAACTGATCGTTCAACGACCCCCGCGTTTAGAGATTCCTTGCCGAGGAGTAACAGCCGGGCGCTTTGTTGCAGGTGCTGTTCGACCTTTCTTCGGTGTTGACTGTCTTGCTGGTGCTCTCGGTAGCACAGCCTGCGCTGGTTGGGGTGCGGTGGCGCTACGTAACCTTCGGGGGCCCTGGTCAACTTCGTCTATCGAAAGTACCACCTCACGGTTTCGGCGCTTCTTCTTAGGAGGCGGGAGTGGGGCATCCTCGAGGGGTCTCACAGCTGGAATGACCGCCGCCCCTTCATCAGAGGATGATGGAAGTGGAAGCTGATCTGCTGTGGAAGGATTTGTATCTTGTTGAGGGACTGGGGTGAAGACAGGATCCTCGGGTTCATAAGAAATTACAGAAAGATCTTCCGACGCTGAACATTTTGTTGAGACGGATGGCAAGATAAGTACCTAGTCTTTTGAACGAATAGGAAAGATGTATCTGACCTTGAACGCCACTGAGAATACCGCTCGAAGCGAGTCTACCAGCTTCATCATTTTCACCTTCAGGCAAGTTTTCGTCCCGCTTTGTTGAATCGAGCTTTGGGCTGACGATGCTTGGAACTGTTGGCTTATCGATAATAGTCGGTGGAACACCTCTCTGGCTTGAGCTTTCACTAGATTTGTGTCGGTCCGCCACCAGGATCTGGCACTCCATTTCCCACTTGCCGACCCAAGTTGCGACAGAGTCGTCCGGGACTATAATCGGCTGCTCTGTTGGACCAATTTCACCCGAATCTGAAATACGCCAAGTCAAACGCTGAGCACCGAGAAGTCTATCAAGTCGAAAATGTCTCACCTTCAACAACCTTTCGTAAAGACTTGAGAGCCTTAGTGAATTGAATAGCCGGAGACTCAACTTTATCATCCGCAGCTACAACTCTTCCTGTCTCTATTTGTATTGCCGCAATGAATAACAGAAGGAGAACCTGCCCACGCTCAATGAAGGTCGACGTCGTCCAATTGAGAGCCTTCAAATACTTGAAAAACGGTTCGGAGGCGACCGATTGCTTGTTCGTGATGCTGAGTATGCCTGGAGCCCCGTTCGGGCTTGGAGTCCACCACGGACGTGACTCGAAAGCATACTCCAGGAGGGGAAGAAAGTTCCGAGGAAGCGATGCCCTCTGGCCAACAACAAGGAATATCTGTAGAAGGGTTATAAATCAAATCAGACTAATTATTACGATTTTTTTCATAGGACTTACATCGGACCTGAGCCTCATGAGAGCCCGTGCAAGGGTTCGGCAGCCGAGACTCCAAACGAACTCCAGCTCGGCCCACATAGACTCGGTCTCCGACCCTGACGAGCTCCTCGCATAGAGGCTGGCTACACGACCCAAGACTAAGCTCATATAGCGAGCAAACGCTATGGCCGCGACGGTTTGCACAAATCGATCCGATAATGCCGACGTCCGCTCGGTGTTGACTGCCTTCTCTCCAACGTCTCGAATAAAACCTGTTCCGGCCATGAAGCAAGCAAGCCGCATCCCCTGGAGTAGATCCAGGTTTAAGGAAAGAATAGAGGTCTCCGATGCTATCATTTCGTCCATAAATCGTGATACCACCTTTTCGATTTGGAGAAAGAGTGCGTAAGCGGCGTCACTGCTGATTCCAGACTGAGTATAGACATATCTTGCTGAGGGGAGAGGCTGGCTGGAGTCTGTAATTAGCGAGATGATCTTAGAGATGTGGTGCGCAGCGTCGACGGTGCCCAGCCCCAGATTTGGAAGGAAAGTTACATCGAAGTCTCCCTAATAATCAGCGGCTTCAGTATAATCAGGGGCAAGATAGTGAAAAGCTCGACCCACTGTGGAATCCGTTTGGAAAACGCTCCAAAGCTGGAGAATCGAAACCGACGAGTATAAACCTGCTGGAAGATTGATGCTGTGCTTGAACCCCGACAAGCCTTTGAAGGGCATCTTGCGAGATTGCTCATCACAGTAGCTCATATTTCCGCCCCACACATCCAGGTACTTCTTAGTCTACAAGTCAGAAAGTGAAATGAGCCAGCATATCGAGGATTTGAATAAATGTAAATGCTGTACCTCCATCCAAGCCCTTGCCGTTTCTTCGTCGTCGGGAAGTAGTTCAGAGTGTGAAAGCTCGTCGGTGCCAACCTCGATCACCGACTTGGGTCTGGCCTTTGGCCTTTTCCGATGGGCGGGCTTATCTGGTGGGTCCCCGGTCAATTTAGGCTGCGAGATGGTAACTGAGCGACCCTTCTCCGGCTCTGAAGTCTTAGGACCGGACGCTTTTCGGACGTTAGGGGGGCTTTGAGGAGGAGATTCGATCCGTAGAGCTTTCCCTTTACGTGCACCCTTGGCTTGACCGTTTACCGCAGCGGATAGTGCAAGAGCGTCATCTAGGAAAGCCGCATTGACGTCTTGCATCATGCCTTCATAGTCCTCGTACTCCTCGTAGTCCCCTTCCTCGGCATCTTGCTCGTTCCTTCGTCGCTTAGGCTGCTTCTCTTTTGTATTCGATTCTCCGCGTTTTCGTTTGGGCACCTTGGTCTTGGCGATGGCAGCACCAGCGTGGTGGACATGTGGATCGGCAGGTGCACCTGGCTGCGGGATGTTGAGATGACGGTATTCCAATTTGAATCGGAAGGAGTCGACTTCGGGGAGGGTTCCGTCATAACTTGAGATTAGGAACTTGAAAAAGACTTTGACTCGAGTTTCAGACATCGCGCTTGGTTTTTGAAGCTGGAGGCGCTGGTTTGGAACGTCTGGATCCATTGGCATCCTCTTCGGGTCGATGTACGTCGACGCAAACCTGGTCAACTTATCCCACGAAGGTCGGATCCGGTGCAGCATCTCTGTATGCAAACTGGTCAGTACATGTGCAAGTCTAAGACATTTGTTTGGGTGCTCACTAATGCCCGAGAAAATGAAATCATTTATGGCTTTCTCCATTTGCTGGACTGATTTTGTCTGTGTAAGATCTGGTTTGAACGGAGGGACGAACACCGCAACTGGCTTATTTCCTTGTCCTTTGGTCATTCCTGTGGCAAACGTAAGATCTTCGTTGTCGTCTTCATCTTCGCCTCCATCGGCAACATCGTCGGCCTCCCCTGTATCTAAACGTATTGTAGCATCCTCCACACCCCCTATAATGATAAACGTAAGGGACAGACCTTGAAGCATGGTAAAAGCTGTACTAACCTCCGAACTTATCAAGCGCAAACGCTATGTAATCCGCTCGTACGCGAGCTCCTAGACCAGATGTCGCCGCGATGAACACGTCGTTATGGACGTCTTTCCGAACCATCTCTTGACTGAAATAAAGACGTGTGTTAAGTCAAACGTCTCTACTCCTCATTAAATTAACTTACATGACAATCGGGATATCGCAACTTCCCTTCCCGGAGGCAAGAAGCACGAAATGCATGTTGCCACGTTCCGCAAGAACCTTCAGCAGATCGACCACGTAAGGGAGCGCAGCCTCTACGAAGCATTGCCTTCGACACCCAAAATTGACTATTGTTAGAGATTGCTCAAGGTATAGAAGCTCAAGCACTCACTCTTCCTCAATAGTAGCCGGCTTGTGAATGGACTTTGCCCGTTTGGTCCACTTGGCCTTCACGTCGTCGTCCTCACGTTTGAATTTTGCCTTACGAACGGCTTGGACGACCTTAATACGATGGTAGGATGCTTCTAGTGGTGTGACGCCTGGATTGAGCTCGATCCAATTGGCCATCCGTTCCTTTATTTCTTCATCGCATTCGACCTTCCCTCCTTCGTCCGAGGCTCCCCAAAGTTGAAACGCAATCCGGACTCGCTTACGTCCCAGGATCTCCATTAAAGTAGAAAGCGAGATATTGGCACCTACGCTGCCAACCTTGCCGATGGTCTTCTGATAGATGTTTTTCATTCGTCCAGCATCCGAGGTGAACTTGTTTCGAAATCTCTACATAAATTTAGTCCCATTAGTCTAGATTTTGCGAATCATAAATAGTAAAATGAGCGAACCGCTATATACTTTCCCAGCTCCTTCTGTCCGTATCTATCCTTGATTTGGCGTAGTTCATGCTTGGGGCTACAGTCCGGGAATCGGAATAGTTACTAGCGAATGAATATGTTCTATCAAATTCACTATGCATAATATAAGCTACTACTCGATAAAATTTACGATGCTAGGTAAAACCTGTCTGTGCTGGATCTTGAATTGAGATCGGGGAAATTACGCTCGGATTTCCGATACAGCCTTGTGTGGGTGCCCATGTGTTCGCAAAGATTCACGTAAAAGCAACAACTACGCATCATTGTTTGAAGTGTCTATTCTGCCTCCACGATGGCACGAGGTATAAGAATGGGCTAGGATAGTCGTCTCACCTCAAGACTTGAGTTCTACTCCTTTCCCATTTCTGCCCTCTTCCTCGTTATTTCTACCCGTCGGACGTTCTAATCGTATTTGCGATGGCTCGTTTCTATGCTGTGAGGATTGGGAGGGTACCGGGCGTGTATTGTCGCTGGTTAGTCTGCATCCCCTGTCTGTTGACTTCGTGAATTCATTGGGCCTTCAGGGAAGAAGCAAAAGCGCAGACGAATCGGTTTCCTGGAGCGACTCACGCTGGTTTTAATGACTTAAATGAGGCAGTTACATTCTCAGGTATACCCTTGCATCGACAACCTCGCTGGGTCAAGGAGGAGCTTGGTGTGCCTGATCCTGCGCCAGCAGCTACTCTCCCAGCGTCAGGTAACAACCTAGCTTGACGATGTGGCGAAAAAGCGAGTAATAATGGACTTTGTATTACAATCTAGGTCCTCCACCCCCTTACTCACCCTCTCCGCCCTACACATCACTGACCGCAAGTTCGCAAGTATCCAACACTGGGACCACTTCGTCGGGGAACTTGCTGTCGTCGAGCACTTCAGGTTCAAATCCTGGATCGTCGCCAACTGACGATGTCAATCCGTCATTGGGAACTATTTTCCGCAATGTCAGGATCGGCACCCCCTTGTCAGGTCATGACATTGCTGGGCAGACTAGCTGTACGTCACAGTCAGCTACTGCCACTCAGGTCAGCAATACCGCAAACATCGCCAACGAGAGAAGCACAGATAATAATAGAGATCAAGGTACTCCGCTTCTGCTCCTCGAAAGGTGTCATACTTATCACGCATTTACTGGGCAGGCCTCCATTCAACACAGCGTACCTCACCATTCACCTCTCCGACACGCTCTCCCAATCGTAGCCCAAACCATAGTCGAACCCGTGTCAACTATGGTTTGTGGTCTTCTCAAAGTCATTCAGGCTGGGTGGAAGATTCTATCTTATCCGGTATATTCCATCCTCCAGCTGCCTCTTGTGCAGCCTCGACTGAACCTACTCGCAATGATACTGGTAAGACATCTAGTATTTTCCGGTTCGAGGTTAAATAATGATCCAATAATCAGGCACAAGTGGCTCAACGTCGTCGGCAGGACTGGTCAATCGTGAGTCGATAGCGTTGTGGTTTCAGATTGGGCTCCGCCAACGCTGACGGGCTTTTGAATTGTTCAGCTATGGAGGAGATACCCGAAGGCTTATTTGGAGCGAGAGGTATGTACTACGTTTATTTCATCTGGATTGTAATTAGAATGAATATCTAAACTCTTGACATGCCATAGATACTCTACCCCATTTCCATCGATTCGCCCTCCATGGCGCTCGCCAAGATACCACATATTACAGTCCTCACCTCTCCTTGATCCTCGGCAGGCACACTGTGCACTACATGCACCTACACTATTTCTCAGCAGGAAGCGCTATGGTCGTCGCAAACGCGTACCTTAGGTTCGAGGATGACGCTCAGGGGTTTGTGGAGCATTTGGCCAGACTAGGTATGCCTCCTCGGCAGGCAGCTTACATTTGGACAATCATCAGTCCCGAGATCATGACGTTTGGGCCAGACCACTTGTCGTTCTCCGCTCAACAAGCTGGAGTGAGAGCTGATGGTGGAAACCAAAGTCTGGCCGAGGGCGTGCAAGGTGGGAGTGGGGAGCAGAATGAGAGTGAGGGAGAATCGGAGTTGCAAGGTGGCATTAGTGATACTGCAACTAGCCATGCCGACACTCACACCAACGGTGACGGTGCTCAGACTAATGTCATCAACGGCGCTGTTGACGAGCAGGAGATATACTATATGGACATTGATATAGAGTATATAGATTTCGCTGACGACAAGGGAAACGCACATGAAGCGGACGGATAGAGCTAGCTAGATAGTAATTCTACCTCTACATACAACAAACGCTCCGGGCTTCTCTATGCCAATCATGTGCCATCCTTTCACCGACCGCGTGGTAACGACATCAAATATGCCTGTCGCCACTGCTCACGAGTTGCGTAAGGCCTGCCGGGGTTGGTGGAGATTGTTAGTCCAAAATGGAATGAACCATCGAGAAGAGACGTACTCAAGATTGTCCCGGTGGCTCTTATTAAGGACAGAGAGAGTCCGGATCCTGAAGCGTTGGCGTAGAGGCATGTTCCAGGTTAGAGAATAAATGCGAGAGTCGGTGCAGAGAAAGCAAGCCCGTTTCCAGATGAGAGCAGCCCAGAGAAAGCGAGCCCATTTCCGAGTTTCTGGTAACAAACAGAGTCACATGCGGGGGGGGGGGGGCGAAATTTCACCCCTCCCCAACGTTACGTCTTCAGCGCCTCACTCCCTTAACACTGCATCCCCCTTTGACACGTCGACCAATCCAAATGCCACTAACGCCCTGCAATAAGGCCCCTCACGACGTCTGGACTTTCAGTCATTCCCGCATTGCACCTCCCCTGTCCGGAAACCGGATCCAAGATGCCGTGAAAGGAGATCTCGTGGCAGAGCTACGGTTCTACGGCACCTCGATGCCGGCCGACATAGCACAAGAACAGCTACGGACGTTGGAGCCTGGTCAGTGGTTGACGGCGGACTTATGCAGTTTCTACTGCTACGAAGTTGGTAACGTGTACCTGGAGGGTGCACCTGGCCGAAGGATGGAATTGGTCGTCCTCCACTCGAGGACTTGGGATTTTGCATACTGGATAGATCGGTTGCCTAAAAGGGTTCGAGTACCCAAGGCTAGTCATGTGCTCGACCACCAGTATGTCGCTTTTCCTGGAAACGACACAAACTCCCATTTTTTCCTGTGCATCATCGTATTCCCCGGCGACCTGCTCTATGATAACAACCCCGATGGTCCTGTTCGGACTTTGGCCCTCATACTCAACTCCTTACAGTACTTGCAGCCGATTAACGCTGACCGGAAAATCAGGAAGATACTAACATGCCTAGCAGGGGGTCGTCGGCTCCGCGAGCAAGAGCTCCTTGAAATTAGCATTTACCAACCCGAAGTAAGTGACCTCGCTCCCTATTATTTACATAATATAAGAGCTCACAATGCGTCGACGAAACACTTTGGTAACAGATGCCCCAACAACCTAATAGTTACGACTGTGGCCTCTATCCAGGTCACTTCCTCTCAGTATTCATGGAGGCACCAGAGGCTTACACGGCTCATTGCACGGTGTGTAACATTAGCTTCTGATAACCTGGGCCCTTAGCTGACCTACGCTTTAGGGCGAACTATTGATCGAGGGCCCGATTGATGTCGTCTGGAAACACGAGCGCATTCGGTCTGCTCGCGCGATGTTGAGGAGTCTGGTATTGGCGTCAGCTGAAATTCGGCAAGCAGCACTCGATTTCAATACGGATATACCATATCCAAGCAAAATTTAGAGGTTAAATAGGTTGTCACTGCTGTTGTATCTTGCAAACAATATATTTCACTGCATTTGGGGATTGTTGGGTTTGTCCATTCCCCTTTGTAAGCATTCTTACATAACAGCTCCTTTGAACTCGTCACTCGTTTGTCGTTTCACTGACCCATCATTCGCTACGAATACAATCCAAATCATATGCCAAGAGCCGCCTCAACCAACCCTCGCTCCTCCCCCACTAAATCCTCCCCAACGAAACCGCCATATCGGAGAAAAATAGCCGGCGATTTTTCTCTCCCGTTAGGCACAACTCGGTCCAGTTTGCCAAATTTTGCACGAGGTTCCAAAACCGGCCAACCTGAATATGGACGAGCAGCCAACGGGAAGCGGATACAGGTATTCGATAACCTGGCCAGTCACACCTCAAGTACGAAGAACCCCAGTGCCGAGTCTCTTTGGCTTGCGGAGGACATTTTTTCAAATGACCAGACCCCACGTGTCGCTCCTCCAGCACCGATCAACATCCAACCACCGCAACCAGATGGGGGAGTGGAATTTGAGTTTCCCAACTTCATCGACGTCGAGGCGGCTTTGGACGAAGCTGCTATCGCTAAAGGTCTGGTAAGATACGTCGTATTGCGACATGGCATTCTGCAGTCTAAGTGGACTTATCTTAGGACGAAATACCAACATTATTACCGGACAAGACCAATGAACCAACCACCGAGAAGCCGGTTATTCGAACCGAATATCTTCCCTTCATGTTTGCCGCCAAAGCCCCACGCAAGCTCCCTCTCCAATGCTCGAACCACCCCAACTGCACGAAGCCTACGCAACCCACCGTTGCCGCGACTGGATTCTTCCGCTGTACTCAGTGCTTCGGTCGT
Organism: Tulasnella calospora MUT 4182; assembly: GCA_000827465.1. NCBI lineage: Eukaryota > Fungi > Basidiomycota > Agaricomycetes > Cantharellales > Tulasnellaceae > Tulasnella > Tulasnella calospora. The sequence goes on along the minus strand of KN823028.1, from coordinate 15,454 downwards.
CCCCTACTCTGTGCGCCATGCCTTCTTGACGCACACCGGCACTCTCCGTTCCACTGGCCAGAGCAATGGGTTGACAAAACTTACGTCTCAAGTAAAATCCCGGACCACTGGAATGAAGGAAAGCCAGTAAACTACGGCTACTTCAAGCGCGTCTCCCTCCTCAACATCGGATTGCACATTGGCCTAGGCCACGAGGGCGGCCTCTGCCCACAATCTCATCACGCAGACACCATAGACCTTACCATATTGCACACAACCGGACAGCATACTGCTCGCTTTCGCCCTTGCGCTTGCTCCGGGAAGGAGCTTTGGGAGCAACTATTGGAAGTGGATATCTGGCCGGCGACGCACAAACGACCCCAGACAGGTTTCACAATGGAACTCCTTCGGCATCAAAGATGCTTCAACCTTAGAAGTAAAACGAGCCTGAAGGAGTATTACGACGCCCTGATCGATCTGACCAGTGGCACAGAGGACAAAGGATTGGTCTCGGTAAGTTCTCCATTGTATGTGACAAGGCGCAAAGGAACTGAGACAAGGCCAACTATCTTATAGTCTGTCTACGATCAGCTCCGTGTAAGTCATCGCGAGCATCGTGTACTCGGCATGCATATGAGGGCAGGTCGTCCTGACGCCACTGCGCCCATCTGCAACGGGGAACTTTGCGTCGCTTGCCCCACCTGCCCACAGCCCGGCGTCAACCTCCCCAATAATTGGGAGCGAGACCCTTTAAAGTACGTACAAGTCCTGGAACCCCCAGCATCTCGCTCATCTCCCTTCCAGACAGCTTCACTATGTGCGGTTCTTATCGGGCGACGGCAACTTCAAGCTCCAACATTTATCCAAGCGCCCATCATCCGCCACCACTAATAACCGCTCACTTCTTGAAGATGGGGCTTTTTGGGTTCCAAGAGACACCTTCAAACAATATCTAGGCGCAACATCTACGGCCGTCGACGAGCCAAAGGGCCAACGGAAGAGTGCCTGCAATACCATGGCCGGGGATCCTGGATATTTGCCGGAGGGAGCAGGAGCGCTAGACGTTACAGGAATTTTTAGCGTCTCTTGCCGGCATGTCTTCATTTGTCCAAACGGGGTGGTCGATCTCCATAAAGGGGAAAGGTGCGTCAGTTCTTCATCTGCGTATTAGGTCGGTTCTGACACCTATGTTTAGGTATCGCTATGTAGATGTGTGCTTTGCCGGGCCTTTGAACGCCTCCTACGCCGCCGGTCTTCGTTATTTTGTTATCACGTATGATATTGCTTGCAAATATGGCGTAAACTTCAAGTCTCGCTGCTGTAACCAAGATTGCAACTTTGTTCTCATACCAACACCCGAAGACGACATAAACATTATATTTTGCGTGAACAAGTTCCATCAGGAATCGCACGACGACGACTGTGCCGCAAAAAGCGCCCTGGATTATGCCAAGTATGTCGGTCGGACGTGCGGCGAAGGCGTCGAAACAATATGGGCGAAGATGAACTGGCTTCGGTATAGTACCCGAGAAATGAGCGTCGGCTCTCGCATAGAAACTCTCTCCGAGCATTTTAATGACTGGAATTGGAACAAGCTACAGTCGGACCCCTGACGTTGCATAGGGTTGGTGGACTTATTTTCCATGCATAACGGCAAGTTATGCATAAGTAGAGAGCGGTTTGGGTGTGAATCATGCGTTTGGTGATCAAAATGCCATGCGCTCTGGGGGGTTATGCATCTTTAAGTGTATGCATCAACAGGGGTCCGACTGTACTAGGAATCGGTGAGTGGCCCCCGTTGACCAGCCTGTGATTGCAGCTAACGACTTCGGCCCCACGCAGGTAAACATCTTACCAACTCGTATATTAAGGCAGTAGAATCTCTTGATCAAGTCCTTCAAGATCTCGATGAGCTTGAAGCAAGTATTGGACCAGAGGCATCGGCAAAACTTCGGGCGGCATATGATGCTGCTGGCGGCGAACAATTTTTGCAAGACTCGACACAACTCCAGTGTAAGCTGAACTACGTACATGCCTTCAAATAGTTATATATATTTGACATTTCGTCAGGGCTATCACGAAAGGATCTCTTTGCTAGGATGCAAGACATGAGCACATCCTCAACTACGCTATCAACCGCCGCAGCAGGGGAGAAAAGTGTAGCGCACCTCAATCTCATTTGCAAAGCTCTGAAGCTAGAGGCCTTACAGTACGAACCATTTTCCTACTCTTGTCTGTCTCACCCCTTGCTCACTTATTTCCAACCTTCATAACGCCTTAGGGCTAAACTTTGTCTGCGTGCTCATGATCTTGGCAAACTCCCTAATCCTACCCCAACTCTCCGGGAACGTCTCAAAGCCCTGATGAATCAAGTCGCAGCAGGCCTACAAGCCCACAACAACCTTCTACGTGAGGTGGCTCCCCAACTAGAACACCTAATTCGGACGCCGGTTTCACCCGGGAAGGACGAAATCCTGTTACCCAGTCGCCTATCTTCAGAGGAAATCCTTCACTACGATCTCGCCAGTCTTCTAGCTACAGAGATGCGCCTACGTATCTGTCATGCGTATGACCTCATCCACGAGCTGAGGAAGGTGTTGGGCATGCAAGGTTTCTGGACACGCCACGTCAATGCCCAGCACTCAAGTCAAACCTCGACGACTAAAGGTCAATCAAACCTGCAAGCCAGCAAAGCCCGCGTTCACGAAGTAGCTCAAGCTTACAGGATTTGCTATGAGTGGCTGGCCAAAAAGTCTCTGCACACAGCAGAGAAATTCGGTCTTCGGCCGCTGCTGAATCCAGACCTCGTCCTCCTCAGTACCTGGCAAAAAAAAAAAGGTTACAAGCGACCGAATAAACGTCTTCCGTGGATTTGGACTCTCCGACCAATCTAAGTTACTGACCTCCCTGGCGACTCTGTCGAAGACGATGCTCTCGAAGGTGAGCTCAGCGAGTCCGACGACATGGAGCCAGATGCCCAGGCAACCGCATTCAACACACTTGAGGAACTGATAGAGGATTGGCGTAATGAATGTAATCCCATCTCGTCCATTGTTTCTGCGGCGTCTGTGCTAAAAACTTTGCTCAGTTGTTAGGCTAGATTTTGTCCACACTCTCGCTGCAACCGAGAGATGGACCGAAGAAGTCCGGATCCTGACACGAGAAATGGTTGCAACGTGCCGATCCCTCAGAAACTCGACTTTAGTTTGGTCTCAACGAGCAGACGAGAGGGTCTCAGGATCTGCCGGGATTTCTGAGGCTGACTGGTTCTCGACCGGCCCTGAAGTTCGCGGGTACGTTGCGTATGCTTCTCGTCAATACGATCTCTATGCCAGATTAACGACGGATGTAATGCAAGCATGCTCTGATGCAGTGGGGGAGGTAGCATGGAAGGACATATGGCTCTCGCCGCATGAGAAGGATTTGATGCCAGGAGCTGATTTGTTGACTTGAGCCTCGCATTTCTACGGAGCTGTTCTCCCGCAGTAGTCGATCTACCCTCTACTTATATTATTTATATTTTATTGTTTTTTATTTCTCGAGTACACGGGCTCAAAAATTCTGCGTAAATAATTCTTTTCGTAGTGTTACCGCATCCTAATTACTTAGTATAAACCTCCTCGCGAGCCTTCCCCTATCAGATTGGTTACACTTAACGTCACCCACAACCAACCACTCTCACCCAGGGGTCGAAGTAGATCTCTCCCGAGGGTCTCGAGTGGTACCTCCCCCCCAGGGACTCGAGCGAACCTCCCCCGAGGGAGTCGACCAGGACCTCACCCCAGGGACTCGAGTGGACCTCTCCCACGGGACTCGACGGATTCTCTCCCGAGGGACTTGACGGGACCTCACCCAGGGCATTCGGACGAATCCAGAGATTCGAGTTGGGCTCTCCCGCGGGACTCGAGGGGACCCTCCCCGCGGAACTGGACGGATCGATCCTCTCCCGAGGGACTTGACGAAACCTCACCCAGGGATTAGGATGAACCGCTTCCCAGGGACTCGAGTGGACCTCTCCCCGCGGGACTTATCTCCCGAAGAGCTGGACGGATCCTCTCCCGAGGGACTTGACGGGACCTCACCCGGGGCATTCTGACGAACCACTTCCCAGGGATTCGAACAGACCTCTCCCTCGGGGGTGGGCTAACGTATACGACTCGTCTCTGCTCCCCGATTCCGGATACCGATACCGGGTTTGGGTACCCTCACCCAGGGTATCGGGTGAACTCTCCACCCTGGGTTCGATTCAGCTAGTCGATCAGGGGCCCGTCATCACACTCGGGAACCCGCCCCTTTTCGCCCTTTTCCTCGAATCTTAGACGCTCCCTGTATTGCCCCGAGGGGCGGGGGAATCACAGCTCCCGGGGTCGTTTTCTTGTCTACCGCCCCCCGGCCAGTCGCCCGTCCTTCCCACCTTCGGAGCCCACCTGACCACAAGGTAGCTGCCCGGAATAGGTTTCCCCCCAGCCAGATCTCACCCAAGGGGACCCTCTCAAACAAGACGGACTTCCCCTGGGTAGATCCGACGGCTTAGCCCGAGGTCCTTCGGGGTGCTCGTCCAGTACAGCTCGTGCTGCAGAAATGGATCAACGCTTCTCTGCCATGTCAAGCCACCCCTCGCTACGTCATTTCCATCGCGGAGTTTCACATCTTACACAGTGGACAGGGAAGGAAGCGAAGCAGCTTGAGCGGGTCTTTGCCGGCACGGTGATCGGAGCTGTTGACGACCGAACTTTTGTCGCCATCCCGGGCCGTGCATTACTAGACTTCTTTATTCTCGCCCAGTATGATACCCATTCAGAGGAGTCATTGCAGTTGATGGAAGAATCGCTATCAGCTTTTCATAAAAACAAGCATCACGCATTCGGAAACCAGCGTGACCAATTCAACTTTCCCAAGCTTCACTCCCTCGCCCACTATACGTCTGCCATCCGCTCCCTCGGCACTC
>KN823027.1:154444-178499 GCA_000827465.1 Tulasnella calospora MUT 4182 | reverse complement strand
GGAAACAACATCCTCATTTCCGGCGCGGAGCACGTTTTACTCTGCGATTTCGGTCTCGCTAAACACGTAACACCTCGGACTTCCACATCTCTCAGAGGAGTGGGAAGCATTCCTTGGCAGAGTCCTGAGCTCTTGCAAGATGTTTGTAGGCGTACTTTTCAAAGTGATGTTTACGCATTTGGCATCACTGTCTATGAAGTTCGTGCCGAGTTCTCCATGCTATCATTCCCATACAGCGTCTGACTCTCGTCCGGGGAAAGGTTTTGAGCGGGAGGGAACCGTATGCTCACCATACAGGAATAGCTTCAATTATTACCTCCGTCATTTTCAATGGAGAGTGGCCGCCCAAGGACCCCCTGACCGCTCCCGATGGAACATCGTATTTGCAATTTTGGGACGAATCAAGTAAATGCTGGGCGGAAGATTCGTCCCTTCGACCTCGCATTATCGATGTATTGAGCCGCCTTGATCGTCGACGGGCGGAGACGTTGGTAAATTCTCAACATCGTATGCTCGAGGATTCCCTCACCCTCCCCAGTGAAGGTACTCCTAAGTAAGTACAAGACCTGGAGAGTTTTGTCACTCGGAGGGTGCTAATCACCAATTCCGCATATTTCAAACGCCTTCTGCATTGGATTTGTCCTCATAGGATATGGATGGAACAAGCAAGCGAGACAGCTTGGACTGGGCTCTTCGCATTCGAGCCCGTATGAATACCCTGGTCAACGCCCAACAGCCGGTTTGCCGTATTCCGCCAGCGATCATTGCCGCGATTGTAATGATTGATGGAGACCAGAGCGCTCGGAAGGATTGGGGCAACTGGTCTTCCGAGTTTCGATCATGGGAGGACCCGTACGCCAGCATCAGAATGGGTCCCGCCTCAACGTTTGAGTCGTGGAAGGCCTCTTACATCAGACGCATCTCGCGTTCCGCTCAATTGAGGATCGTGTGCAGAGCGTGGCGTGATGCAATTGAAAACACACCGGAGCTCACCCGGTGCATTTTGATCGACGGACAGAGAAGTAATCTCGACTACGTTCGGCGATACAACCATGAAGGTTCCCTGGAATGCTTCCTCCGCCCAGAAGACTATACAACGTCCAGCGAGCTGGCTGACTCCTTAGGTCATTTGGCACGCCGCCTCAGCTTGGTGGGGACGCACTCAACCAGCCCGATCATCAGACCCACGACTTTCCCAATGCTTCGGGTGGGCAGAATCTGTATGGCACGTGTACCTAGCACTTTTGCAGCAGATCTCCTGGAGATGCTTCACGCCAAGCAGGATTTGACGGAGCTTCTCCTAGACTCCATTGCAAGTGGAGATCCTGGAAACGAGGAGCACCCTCAATTGCCAGTCGACCATTCCGGTTTACAAAGGGTGCAGTTAACCAAACTCGCGCCTGCCCTCCAGTCACATATACTGCACTGCCTCGGGCTGAAGAGTTCAGTCACGTTTATGGTCGATAAAATGCGCCCACAGTATCTAGACAATCCTAACTCAGCCTTTGGACACCTGATACGCTCGCTAGGACGGACGCGGCTTTTGGCTCCTCGCCTTGAAGTCACAGGCAATCGCCCGGGCGAGAACGTTGTTCGGTTTAGATATGCCATCAGTGACCATGTCTTGCAGGATGATGGGCGAAGTACAAGATCCGGAGAAGCCAGCGAGTGGAGTCGGCTCGAGAGCGATCCCTTAACCACCTTGCATGCCGTACATATGATTCGTGTACTCCTGGAATCCAGAATCCGGCTGGAATCCGCAGCACTCAATAATGGGAAGGACGAAGTGCTAGGGCATCTCCTCCGCCCTCTCAGCCCCATCACGAGACTCGTTCTGAACGGTTACCCTACCTCGGCCATCTTACGTCAACTGAGGGAACCCTTCCCAATCGACCCGGGGTCAACAGACGAAATTCTCCAATTTCCATGCCCGAATCTAACGGTACTGGACTTGCTAATACTTCCATGGACCCCAGAGAACACTCGTTGGGAGTTGTCCACCGTTCCCTACGAGCTTCGTTGGTTAATTCAAAGCCGCCAAACGGGAACGCACCCAACCGCGAAGTTACGAAAGGTCGGAGTCCCATCCACAAGGCTGGAGGACGGTCGTTTTAGCGATCCGGTTTTTGAAGGTATTGAAATCTACTCAGTTCAAGACCTCGACGGTCATGTGCGTATTTCTACACAGGATGGGATTTACATTCACCAATGAGTGGGCGATGGTCTATCCCCTCCCCATACGAAGCACGTCTTCGAGGCTATTGTTCGGAAGATATTCTTTTGTAAACGAAATATAGAGTTGGTTGCCGGGAATGGCTCTTGCATTGAGGCTTCAACCCCCCCCCCCCCCAAAAAAAAAGGAAAGAAAAGGACAGAAAAAAGAAAACCTGCTTCCGTTTGGCTCAACCGGGGCTCGTACTTACCCACGTTTATTTTGCGGGGTCCAATTGAAAGATCCGTTGGACTTTGCGCGAGGGTTCAATCAATTTGAAGGAGTGTGAAAAGGACCACAACATGGAAGCTCCCGAACTGGTTTTTCCCATCGTTGATGGCATCGTTTGGGCCGCCTCGTTGAACTCACGTGGAACAACGGCATTCTCGAGCTCTCTTCGGTCCGGTTGCGTGTTGACCTCCACGAGTCATGGCCTCTGAACCCCCATTCAGTCTGGGTTGGCGCCAGAACGTACGTTTTGAAGCATCGCGGCCAACACCTCTCGCGTTTCCATTCCGTCGCTTCCAGGAAACTGAGAGAAAATGCGGCCAGTATTCCATGGCTATGAATGATCATCTGAACCGAAACGCCTTTTTTTACCGTGCCAGAAACTCAGCCTTACCCGAGCTCCTTGGAGGCGTTTAGAGTGTACATTGACAGTTTCTCAGACGGTGCCATAACTACCGCCATCAGGGATACGGCAAGGGCCTCCGATCAGACCCTTGCTCTTGGACGCGTCGATAAACGGGACTGGGACAAACAGTTCATATCAATTTAGCCCAGCCTCTTCACTGATCTCTCAACCGCCGGATCAACATCTCATCTTAATTCCCAAGATATTTGAAACAAAAGATAGCAATCGGCAATTTCGGATCCTTTGTACAGCTATAGGTGCTTACTCGAGGGTGAAATCACCCTCGAGAGCACGACTCCTGTTAATACATCTGGAGCGTTTTGCGACTTGCTCACCGCAATCCACCCCACGGCCGGCAAGCTTGCCCTCAAAAGACCCAGAGGCGGATACGACGAGGACTTAGTAGCCGTGAGCTACCCTCTTTTATTTCATTTAACTCGTGCTTATTATCGTCCACCGTTCGGTAGCGGATCGAGATCGAAGCCGGGGTCTGGTCCTCACTCAAGCACCCCCGGGTTCTCCAATTCTTAGGAATACACAAGATGGAGGACGAACTATATCTTGTATCTGAATTTGCAGAAAACGGGTCTCTTCCTGGATTCCTCAAGCGCCGACCTGATGTCGATCGCAAGCGATTGGTGTGTTCCTCTACTCTGATGGATCCCGCTGAGGTTGTTCATCATCGGTCCACAGGTGACCGAGATCGCCGAAGGTCTCGCATACTTACATCAATGTGGCATCATTCATGGGGACTTGAAAGGAAACAATATCCTCGTTTCTCGCGATGAACATGTCCAACTCTGCGACTTTGGCCCCGCTAAACACGTAACGTCCCGGACTTCCACATCTCTGAGAGGAACGGGAAGCATCCCATGGCAGAGTCCTGAGCTCTTGCAAGATGCCTGCAAGCGGACCTTTCAAAGTGACGCCTACGCGTTTGGCATCACTGTATATGAGGTTCGCACCAGTTTCTCAGATACATCTGTATGTTCTAGCACCTGATCGACGCCGTTCGGGAAAGGTCCTAAGTGGAAAGGGAACCGTATTCTCACCACCTTGGAATAGTCTCCATTATAACCGGCGTAGTCTTTAATGGGGAGCGTCCTCTCAAGGAGCCTGAGGTCGCGCTCGATGGTTCTTCGTATTCGCAATTTTGGGACGAAGCCAGCAAGTGCTGGGCGGAGGACTCATCCCTTCGACCTCGCATCATTGATGTATTGAACCGCCTTGATCGTCGGCGGGCGGAGACGTTGGTAACTTCTCAACAACGCGTTCTAGAGGATTCCCTCATCCTCCCAACCGACGGTACGCCTGGGTAAGTAGAAAGCCCTGAGTTTTCTCCCTCGACGAGTGCTGAGAAGCCCTCGTACAGCTCTCAGTTCTCCTCGGTGCCAGAATTGCCTCCACTCCCTTCCGATGGAGCCAGTAAACAAGACACCTTAGATTGGGCTCATCGAATCCGCGTCCGAATGAACCACCTGGTCAACTCCCAAAGGCCAGTTTATCGCATCCCTCCAAAGGTGATCGTCAAGATAGTTGAGTACGATCTGGGGGAGAGGACGTGGAAGTATTCACCGAATTGGCGCTCCGACGATCACTCGTGCAAGGACTCTTCCTTCCGACACGTCGAGCGGTGCGCCGAATTAGGGACGGTGTGCAGAGCGTGGCGTGAGGCGATTGAAAATACGCCAGAGCTCACCGAGTGCATTATGGTGAACGGACCGAAGAAGAATATCAAATATGTGGAGCGATGCAATCGCGACGGTCCATTGGAACTTTTTATGAGCTATGGGGGCTCCCCAAAGTGGAGCAGCCTGCATTCGCTCTTAGGACCGTTGGCTCACCGTGTCCGCTCGCTGAACACGTGTTCGACTAACCTGAGCTTCGAATCCCTCCTTTTCCCAATGCTCCGGGTGGTCAGAGTTCAGTGGGCATGGGTACCCGGTACATTCGTAGCAGAGCTTCTGGGAATGGTTCACGCGAATCAGGACCTGACGGAGCTTATCCTAGATCAGATTACAATTGACGGTGGCGATTCTAGAGTCGGGGATTGGTCTCGACTGCGAATCGACCATTCTGGTTTACAGCGAGTGCAATTGACTCGAATCTCCCCCCGCCTTCTATCGAATATTCTTCATTGCCTTGGATTAAAGAACTCCGTCATTTTGAACGTCGATCGAATTAGTCCGGAGGATTTCAGGAGCCCAGATTCAGCCTTTGGAAACCTCATACGCTCGCTCGGGCGGACGCAGCTTTTGGCACTTGGGGTAGAAGTCACTCCCAGTGAGATGGAGTTTGATGTCAGCCAGGAAATCAGTAATGTAAAGTTTAATTACGCTGTCCATGACCATTCTTTGCTACATGGTGAACAAAGCCCCAGATCCGAGGCGGCCAGCGAGTGGAGTCAGCTTACATGCAATGGCCTATTCGAGCAGGGGACTGTAGATATGATCCGCACGCTGCAAGTCTCAGGTATCTAGCTGAAATACGCAACACTCAGGTCCCATGGGAGTCTGCTCACGAATCTGCTCCGCGAGCTCAGCCACATCACTAGACTCACAATTCACACCGATTTGAACGCTCTCGATAAATTAGGGCAGCCCCTCCAAAAGGACCCGGAGTCTCCAGACGAATGTCTTCAATATCTATGCCCTCAGTTGAAGATACTGGACTTGAAACCTCCGGCGTGGAGAATCATATCCTCGCAGGACGTTTACAACCATCCTTACCGAGTGGTTCAGAACCGACAAACAGAAACGCGCCCAACAAATGGGCTCGTAAAATTACAAAAAATCGTATTTCCAGAATTTGGTCGTATGGAGTATGATTTTAGTGGTCCGGTCTTTGAAGGTATTGAAATCTACTCAAGGAGAGGGCCATAGAAATCTCCCCATGTATGATGTGACCTCCATTTTCCCACCGGGCGATCGCCTATCTCCTCGGGATGTGAAGCATAGTTTCAAGTTTGTTATCCTAAATATACTGTAGGGGGTAGTCGTACTCAATGGAACATGGGTCTTAGGTTGTTGTGATGGGCCATTAGAGGATCCCCCTGAAACCGACATCTGCTTCGAAAACCTGCACCCGTGCTGTTTCGATTGTGCAAAGCTCGCGCATACGGCTCCCAATAGAGATAAATAATAATCACCGTCCGAAACATAGGTTTTCTATTCCAGCCGGCATCACCATAATAACCACCCAAGGTGGATTTTCTGAGTGCCCTGCATTCCGTTTTTCACTAGTTAAGACTAACCACAAGGTACGGCAAAAGAGTTTGCGTAGATGGTACGCTTATAACTGGCGCTTTGCCCGGGCAATCGAAGGTTCTGATAAAGTCTCGTATACCTGGTGGTCGGTCTTCAGTTTCTTCACCAACCAAGCAATTACACGACTCGCTCCCATTATCCACGATGAGATTCAGAGACGCGTGTTTTTCGATCTTCAAATTTGCTTTACCGGTGGAAGTGATCAACAGGGGGTGCTCACTGTGTCATTAAATCTACCAGGATGGGGGATGTTCCCGACAGTAGATGACCAAATTAACCACCATTCTCATTTCAGGTGAATCAGCACTCAAAAGCTTCCATCGCAGACAATATTATAGTCCTTTAGTGCGTATTATTACCGTTCCCGTCGGTTTACGATTCAGAGCATCGTCCGCTGCCTTCAAAAAGACGAACTTCTGGCTTCACAATGGACAGCTTACTAGCTCCCAAACAACGAAAGAGGGCCAAAGCCCGCGCGCACATGCCCACAAAGTCAATATAACAATTAAGTCACGGCATTTGTTGCATGGCACAGAAGCATCTTGATCCACGGAAGGCAAAGACTCCAACGGAGAATGAATGGGGGGGCAGACGCAACCCCATCGCGTGAACATAATGTGGCCCCATGAACGAAGGGCTTTTCGTCTCGTGCAGCGTATACAAAAAAGGCCCGAGAACAAAAGTTCTACCTGCCAAAACAAAGTGAAAGAGCGTGTGTGGCAGGAGGAACCGACGTCGTGCGTTTCAAGTTGATGGTTCAAAGAACGATCCCCGTCTCTGCGCGGAGAACCCCCACCCTCGTATCCGAGAACCTAGAGGGGAAGAAAGCCCGGAGGAAAAACCCCCGGTACGGACAAAGCAGCGGCGCTGTTAATCTCAAAATTAAATTTCGGGAGCCAGGGTCCTCAGAGGCCCTCGAATGTCGTACTATGCAGAGGGTCAGTTATCTCTTTGGAGTATTCCAGGGCTTTAACGTTACGATGTTCGCAGGTCGATTGCTTCCCTTCCATATTCCCTTTTGTTTTTCAGGCTGCTTCTCAATAGTGTTCGCGAGGGGCCTCGTTGTAAAATTGGCTGATGAGGGTAGGCTCGACGCGGAACTACGGCCCCTTCAACTTTAGACGGTGGCTATGCCGCTTCCGTTCCAAAAACAACCAAAGCACGGGTAATCAGTTGTTTTTGCCTAAAGTGCGGCTTCCAAAATGGGTTCGTTGCTCATGGACGGCGACAAAAAGGCCTGGGTTGTCGAATGGGAAGGCAGCGCGTTCGGACCCATCGATACAACTTGAGGACGGAAGAGTCGGCTAGTGGAGTATATTAGTTGGAGAACGAGAGAAATGACAACCAGGTCCCCCAACAAGCTCGAAAATCGGGAAACAAGGCACCGTCGACGGAGTTGCATTCGAAGCTATTGTCAGCCACACGAGCGCGTCTCTCGTCGAGAAGCGAGGTAACGATATTTGTTTTGCTCAATCGGGGAGTCGCGCCTTCCCGAGCCTATTTCTGTCGCTCAATTGAAGAGCTGAGTTGAGGGGGTGGGGCTTGTTGTGAGGCTCAAATGAGAAAGTTAGAGGGGATGGATTGAAGGGATGGGTGAGCCCTAAAAATGATGTTGCTACAGAGTAGATGGAGCAATTCCTTGTATTTACACAAACGCGGGCTGGAAGAAATTCAATTATGCAACTGGGAGAGAGGAGGGCGAGGACGAAGATGGGCCACCGCAGGCTACAAAGGTCATAACCAAATTGGGGATGCGACTGCACTAAAAAGAAGGCCGTTTGAGAGACCTCGTTGAACTTTGCGTCGGGAGACACGGAACAGTGGTGATCTCTCTTCTAATTGAATATGTGCTCCCATGAGCTACGGACTTCGATGGGTGAGCCCGCGTTCAGTCTGGCTTAGCACCAGTACTGCGGCATTGCGGCCAGTACTTCTCACCTTTCACGGTTTGTGGCTTCCTGGACTCGGACTCGGACGCTGAGAGGAAACAATGTGGTAAGTCTTCTAGGGGTTTCGCTCGACCCAACGAACCGGAGAACTTGAGCCCCTTCTACTGCTGGATTAAATTATTGAGCACACCTGTGTGAGAAGGTTTAAGTGGTCGATATGAATGATTTATTTGAATAGCAACACTTTTCTCTATCGCAGCCGAAGGTCAGTCATAGGGCTGCCTATAAGCACTCCCAGATTTCCTTGGGAGCCTGCAGGATGTACATTAACGGTTTTGCCTGATGATACTATAAATACTGCGATTTCAATCAATCAAAAACCTCTTGTAAAATGGACTTTTGCGTTTGGTTAGGCCGCGTCGATAAACATAACAGGGCCAAACAGTCGATAGCAATTCCGCCTGAGCTCTTCTCTCTCAACAACTTGACCAAGATCTCATCCGAATTCCCAAGATATTTGAAACAAACGATAGCAATTTGCAATGTCGGACCATTTGCACGATTATAGATGCTTATTAGAGGGAGTGATCACCCTCGATAGCACAATTCCTCATAATACGTCTGGAGGGTTTGGTGACGTGTTCACCGCAACCCACCCCATGGTCGGCAAGCTCGCCCTTAAAAGACCGAGGGGCGACCAGAAGCGCTTAGTAGCTGTGAGTTACCTTGTTTCATTTTTTTGAATGGATAATCATTTATTGCTCTGTAGCACGTTGAGATCGAAGCTGGGGTATGGGCATCACTCAAGCACCCCCGCATTCTGCAGTTCTTAGGAATCCACAAGATTGACAACAATGTATATCTTGTCTCCGCGTTTGCCGAAAACGGTTCTCTGCCTGGCTTTCTCGAGCGTCGACCCGACGTGGATCGTAGGCGTTTGGTGTGTCCCTCTACTCTGATGGATCGCGATGAGGTTGTTCATTATCAGTTCCGCAGGTGATCGAAATCGCGGAAGGTCTCGCTTACTTGCACCAATGCTGTATCATTCATGGCGACTTGAAAGGAAACAACGTACTCATATGTGGAGAAGAACATGTCCGCCTATGCGACTTCGGTCTTGCTAAACATGTAACGTCTCGCACCTTGACGACCTTGAGGGGAGTGGGAAGCCTTCTTTGGCAAAGCCCTGAACTCCTGCAGGATGCTTCCAGACGTACCCTTTCAAGTGACGTCTATGCGTTTGGCATCACTGTATATGAGGTTCGCACCGGTTTCTCAGATATATATGTTCCAGCAGCTGATCTACGCCGTTCGGGAAAGGTTTTGAGTGGAAAAGAACCGTACACTCACCACGTAGGAATAGGCCCGATTCTCACCGGGGTACTCACCGGAGAGCGTCCCCCCAAGGAGCCTCAGGTCGCGCCTGACGGTTCTTCGTATTTGGAATTTTGGGACGAAGCTAGCAAGTGCTGGGCTGCGGATTCGTCTCTTCGACCTCGCATTATTGATGTATTGAACCGCCTTGATCGTCGGCGGGCGGAGACGTTGGTAACTTCTCAGCATCGCGTGCTTGAAAATTCCTTTATCCCCCCTATCGGAGGTACCCCTATGTAAGTGCAAAACCCGAAGTCTTTCTCCCCGATGAGTGCTAAGAAGCCTTAATGCAGCTCTCAATTCTCCTCAGCGTCCGAATTACCTCTTCCGCATTCCGATGGAGCGAATAAACAAAACAATCTAGATTGGGCTCTTCGACTCCGCGCCCGAATGAACGTTCTGGTCAACGGCCAAAAGCCAGTTTGCCGCATTGCTCCAGAGGTAATTGTCAAGATAATTGAGAACGATTTGGGGGAGATCGCCTGGAAGTATTCGAAGAATTGGCCCTTCGACTTTCGATTATGCAAACACTCTTACGATCGGCAGGTCGTGCGGTGCGCCGAATTAGGGACGGTGTGCAAAGTATGGCGTGATGCCATTGAAAATAAACCAGAGCTCACCGGGCGCATTTTGATGGGCCCGTGGAAGACGAATGTCAATTACATTAACCGATGCAATGGCGGCAGTCCATTGGAATTGCTCCTCAATAGGACGGGCTGCTCATCGTGGAGTAGACTTTCCTCGCTCGTAGGATCATTGGCTCCCCGCGTCCGCTCGCTGAACGTGTGGTCGACTAACCTGAGCTTCGAACTTCCCCCTTTCCCAATGCTTCGGGTGCTCAGACTTTATGAGTCACAGGTACCCAAAACATTCGCAGCAGATCTTCTGGAAATGCTTCACGCGAATCAGGATCTGACGGAGCTTATTCTAAATCATATTAGAATTGCCGGTGGAGCCGAGGATCGGCCTCGATTACGAATCGACCATGCTGGTTTACAACGAGTAGAAATGACTCAACTTTCGGCCCCCCTCCAGTCGCATATCCTGGACTGCCTCGGATTAAAGCACTCGGTCATATTAAAAATTGATGAAATTTGTCCGGATGATCTGGTTAGCCCTTATTCAGCTTTTGGAAACCTGATACACTCGCTCGGGCTGACGCGGCCCCTTGCACCTGGGGTCGCAATCCCTTCCTCCGACGGACATATGGCCATTGGCGACTACAAGAGCACAGTCAAGTTTTATTACGCTGTTCGTGACCGTGCTTTAATGCATGGCGGACAAAGTCCAAGATCTGAAGCAACCAGCGAGTGGAGTCAGCTTGAAAGCAGTGTCCTAACTATGCCATATATTGTACATATGGTTCGCATACTGCGAGACTCGGGCTTGGAGCCGATATCCGCAGCACTCGGGTGCGGGCTCGGGTCCGGCGAGGATGCGGTGCCGGTGGATCTGCTCCGCTGCCTCAGCTCCATCACCACACTCACAATTAAATTGGGACGCAGGGGACTGTGTGATGTTCTCTGGAAATTAGGGCAGTCACAACAGAAAGACGCTATGGACGGATTCTTGTGCCCTAATTTGGTGATACTGGACTTGACAAAAGCGATTTTTGGATATGGAGACGATCATGACATTTACAACCTTCTTTTTTGGATGGTTCACACACGCCACAGGGAAACGCGGCTCGCAAAATTACAAAAAATCGAATTGCCAGATGGGATTTGGAAGGCGCATAACTTTAGGGATCCGGTCTTTGAAGGGGTTGAAGTCTACCGAAAGCCGGGTGTGTCATCCCCCGAAAGGGCTCAAACTAACTCAGAGATGTTTTTGCTGGATTCGCCAGTGGGGGAAGCACCATCTTTAAGAAGCTTTTGGGACCAGACCCCAAAAGATCGGCGTCGCAGAGTGACCAGAAGCTGGATGGCCACCCAAAATTCACATTTAGCATCATTATATTAGTGATCTCACAAAGGAGGAAATAGAGGAGGAGCCAGAGGAGGAGCCAGAGGACTGGGATGATGCGAAGCACGGCGTCGAGTTTGTTACCCAAAATGTACTGTAGAGGGTAGTCGTACTTGATGGAAGATAGGTCTTGGGTTGTTATCATGGACCGTTGAACGGGCTCTTGAAACCGAGACCTCTTTCGAAACCTGCACCCGTACTGTTTTGACGATGCAAAGTTCGCGTGATACCCCCCCCCCCCCAAAAAATAGAGATAGAGACTAATCACTGTTCGACGCATACGTTCTTTATTCCAGTTGGTATCGCCATAATAGTCATCTGAGGTGGATTTCTGACCGGCCCACATTCCGTTTCCTAGGAGTCAAGACCAATCACGAGGTAACGCAAGCAGTTTGCATGTCGACCAAAGATGCTATACTTATAATTGATTTTCTGCCCGGGCAATTCGAGGTTTAGCCCCTACAGCTGGCGATCGGCCTTTAGCTCTTCCCCCAACCAAGCAATTACACGACTCGCTTCCATAAACATTCAGTCTTCAAGATGAGGCTTATTCTATTGAGAAACCCCTCACGAGAAACCCCCTTCCGATCGGAAGGGGGCTTACCTGATATAACACTGTAAAACAAATTAAAAGGAAATTTATGTGCCACACTCGGCGCCGAAGTGATAGTCAATCGACTTGCTGCTCGTCGTCGTCGTCGCCGTTTCAGTCAGGGTGCAACGCGACGAGGATGTTGACTTGGAACGACATCAATGGACAAACAACCTCCAACTTATATCGTCTCGAGATATATAGGTAGTCTATTAGAAACCTCATTGTGTACTATGGGCTTGCTACATCAACAGCAATTTTTTGCAACATGATATGTACGCCAGCTCCAACGCGACCTCGCCCCCTTGCCCAACGTGGACCTTGCTGCAACATCCTTACCGAGGGCACACATAAAGAATACGATCTTCATTCCCCAGATTTATCTTATTTATTTTTCCACGTGGACTCATTTTGCTATATGGCTTACTGCTTATTCGCGTCGGGGTTGGCGGTAGCTCTTGTCGTTGTTCTATCTGCTGCCTTCGTCGTGGTGGGCCTTTACCGAAGCGACGACGACGACGACGAGCAACTCAATTGCCTGTCACTTCAGTGTCGAGTGTGACACCAATATTTTCTTTTCGGTTGTCTTGATGTGTGATGTTAGGTAAGCCCTCTTCCAATCGGAAAGGGGTTTCTCGTGGGGGTTTCTCAAAAGCGAGATATCCTGCACTCGTGCTATCTCGACAACGGGCAACCCATGTGACGCAACTTATAATCGAGATAGAGATTGACCACAGCCCGAAATCGAGAACTTTCACTTCAATTGGCATTCCCATAGTAGAACTGAGATCTTCATTTTGGGGGTGCCGCACATCGTCTGAATTCCCCTTCTCGAGACCTCTAACCACGGAGCAACGCAAAGAGGCATCATGCTGACCTACTATAGTAAATTATTACTAAATCTCTAAATGACCGATCGAAAGTTCTGATAACGACCATCCATGACAGTTAACCATTGGCTCCTTTACCTGCCAATCGACCGCACCGCTTGCGTCCAGTCTTCGCGATGAGACCGGCGCATACTCTGCGAGTTTCAAATTCAACTACCTTACCGGCGGAAGCAACCAACAGGGGGTGCTCAATGCGTCATTAGCTCTACCAGCAGACGGAATCTGTCCCTTTACCAGACGGCCAAACCAGCGTTGCCGTTCCAGGAGAATTAGGACCCAAAAGCCCCCATCACTGCCAAAAATGATGATCCTCTAGTGCACGTGGTTACGATTCCCTTCGGCTTACGATTAAAGGCCATGTCAGCTGCCTTCACAAGAGAAAAGGGGGATGAACATTTTGCTTCATATCGGGCAACTCAGCTCCCAAAGACAACCTACAAGAAGCAGGCCAAGGCCCAACGCACACATGCCCAGATAGTCAATCTACCAATGCAATCGAGGCATATTTGCTGCTGCATGGCACAGAAGCACCCCTAGTCCATGCAGGGCAAAAAAAAAAACTCCGACAGAGAAGGCCAGGCGCAATTCCATCGCGTGACCATAGTGTGGCCTCATGAACGAAGGGCCTCGGCCTTGCTTTTCGTCAAGTGCACTGTGTACAAGATAGAAGTCCCAGGAACCAGAGATCTACCTGCCAAAATAAAGTGAAAGAGGGGTGTGTGGCAGGAGGGAACCGACATCGTGCGCGGATGGTTCAAAGAACGATCCCCGTCTCCGGCCCGGAGAACCCCCTTCGGATCGGAGAACCCAGAGGTGAACAAAAAGCGCTTAGTGAAAAACTCTGTTACGAAAAAAGCAGGCGGCGACTCTGCTAAATTTCAAAAAATAGATTTCAGGAGCAGGTAGGTCCCTGGATCGGAAACCCGATTCCGACATCGTGTTATATGCCGAGAAGGGACTGCAGGGTCCGTTTATGTCTTTGGAATTTATATATATATTCAGGTTTTTAACGTTACGGCGTTTCGCGGGAAGTTTGTTCACCCTTTTTGCATTGGGCCCCGTTTCCTTATATGACCGATTTTGAATAAATCTTTGCGAGAAGCCTCGTTGTATAAAATGGGCTGTGCGAGGGTAGGTTCGAAGCGCAAGGACGGGAAGGACGGCCCTTCAACTTTCGACGGTTGACTACTGTACCTTTAGCGAACCTGCTTCCGCTCGAAGAACGACCAAAGGACGGGTCATCGTTCCCTTCCTGGCTACCATGCGGTTCCAGAAAGGCCTTTCTTTCTTTTGCAAATGGAGCACAGTGCAATTATAGGTCGGCCGAAAACGTTAAGACAGCACGCCGTTTGGGGGAACTTGAAGGACGGAGAAGATCAGTCAGCTGATGGGGATTGAATTGGGAAGAGATCGAAAGTTGAGGGACAAATGACCGGTCTGCTAAAAAGAAGCTCCAAAACTCGAAAACCGGGGCAAAAAAAAAAAAGAACTACCGACAAGAAAGGCCTTCTGCTGTCGAGTTTAGCCAAGCGAAGGTACGCGTAACTGTCTGACTGTCTGTCGTCCAGGAGGCAAAAAGGTCACAGGATTCGTTTTGGCTCAATCGGGGTGGGGCATTCGTAATTAGCCCCCGTCTATTTTGCGTCGTCCAATTGAAAGACGGAATTGAGGGACACAGAAGGCTCGATGTAAGGCTAAAATGAACAGGGTACGGGGAATGGGTAGACAGACGATGGGGGGCGTGTGGACCCTCAAAACCATGCGGTTACAGAGCGAACTCGTGAGTCTTTTTGTGATTGTTTACGTGAACACGCGGGTTCTCAATCGATGTGAACGAAAAACCCAACACAGAGAGGAGGCATTCAATGGGGGGGGGGCGAGGGCGAGGAAATTGGAACGCTGCACTGCAGAGGTTAGGGAGTTTCTCCGAGCGGGCCGCTGGACGGGCCGGCTCGGCGAAACTTTTCAACCTACCAAACTCGCTCCCCATCGTGGAACACCCCCCCTCCCCCTCATCAAGCTCACGGTCGTTAACTCAAGCGTGGTCCAGTTGGCGAAATTTTACAGGCCTTTGGAATCGATGCCTTACAAGCTTCTCGTTCCAAGTTCAGGCAACACACACGTTAAGCGGGTTTCGTTGAGCCACGTCGGCTACTTCTTCTCTCCTCCTCCTTCCTTCCTTCCCCTCGCCCACTCCTCCACCCGAACAGAAGAGCGTTCAGGCCTGAGCCTAAGTGGTCGATTGTTACCCACCCCGCCATTTCAAAATCACATCCCCCTCCCCCCTCCCATCAAATGGAAATCCGTTTCGAGATCCCGCCGTTGTTTGCGAGTGCCCTTTTCGATCGTTTCGGTACGACCGGTGCGAAGTTTCGAATGAAAACCCGTCCGTGGTCTTGGGACCCATCGGCAACGAGCGGTCGCGGAGGGGGAGACGTCGCCCTGAATCGACTAAACGACCGGTGATGAGGGGGACGACATATCGATGCCCAAGAACGTCCGTAAAAAGCAAGAGCTTTCTATCTCCCCGAACGAACGGAGGGATTTTATGAAAGTTATTAATTTATTTACATGTTATCGAGAGGTTGAATCAGAATCAGAATGCCGGGTTTTCTTCGTTCGTGTTCCTCTCTGTTCCCCTCTCCCAGAAGCTCCAATTCAAGGTACACATCCGGCACGCAGCTGCCGAAAGAGACACCCGTATAAATCGATCACTCGCGAGGCTAATTGGGCAAATGTATGGGCTCCCGAGGCGGTGGGGCGGACGCCTCGTCGGTTTCGGTTCCCATCCATTGAGCCACCATTGGAGCCCAAATTTGAATGTGGAACAGCATCATATGGGCCCGAAGGTGTTTCAGCCCGGAGTCCGTCTAACTATATGACGATGCACTGGCCTCCCCGAGCCCCCAACGCTAAGCGCTCTGCCACACCTACCATGCCAGAATTGGTGAAGACAAACTTTGGCCCGAGATCACTTCAGACCTGCATCCCCCTCCCCATCACGAGCCACGTTCGCATTCCCAAGACGTTCTTTGCATGACGACCTCAGTCCACGTCAAAAAGACAATCCTCGACCGAGTCGTCTCTCTCCCACCGCATGTCTCCGTTCATTTCCATCCGCAGCCGCAATATGGCGTATTATGAGTATTATTAGAAGAGAGACAAGGGGGGGAGGAGGAAGGGAAGGCTGAAAGGAAAAAAAAAAAAGAAAGTCGATCATCACAAATAAGGCTCCGCTTGATTGGTCGCAAATGGCTTCATCTAGTTTAGTGTAGCCCGGGGAGGAGTTGTGTGGACGATCTCAAGTGCGGTCTGGAAGGACCCACGGCAGGGAAAAAAGACAGGACTAAGATCCGCGCACGCAGACTCCGAAAACGTATTAGACGCATGGAAAGTCCCGGGGGACCTCGCGGCCTGTAGAGATAGAAACTAAAAAAAAAAAACCTCCTTCGTATCTGAATTCAGTTTTGCGGCTGGCTGCCGTCGACAGGACAGAGAGATAGAGGCAAAACGAACAGCCGCGGGAAGAGCAAAGACCCAGAGATCCATGAGATCCCAGACCCGGTGCGTGAGGCTAGGTTCCAAAATGAAAACGTATTTGCAAAGTGCAGGGTAGACGAACAGCCCTTAGCCATGGCGTTCCTTTCTTCTGCTCTTCTGCTTTTTTATTTTACGTCTTACAGACTTTACGGTTTGGTAACCGAGGGAAAGGCGACAGGAAAACCGCCGTTCCTCTTCTTGTTCTCTGGCCTTCCAAAGCGAGGCGAATGACTGTCCTGGCGTGTCTCCCGAAGCCGGTGAGATGCGATGACGCGAACGCGACCTCGATCCAGCGAGCAGTCGGTTTAGCTTGCAGTTTTTCGCGAAATGAAATCACGAAAGAAGTTTGCTATTTCGTCACAAGTTACTCCTTTTTTTCGGAGCGAAAAGGTTAAAAAAAAAGTAATTTGGTATTGGGTGTACAAACAACTCACCTCTAAGCTTTTTCGGTCGGCGCCAAAAAAAAAAAATCGAAATTCTGTGAATGAAATGACGTCGAGGTTCGCGTTTCAGCTACACAAATTTTAGCCTCGGTCTGAATCTTGTTTTTTCGAGCCCGAACAGAGAGAGAGTAGTACTCATTCCGGTATGGGGGAGGCGGAAACCCCACTCCGCCTTGAGGTTCGGCATTGGGCTAGCGAGCGCTTGTTCAAGGCGAAGTCGGGATGGACGGGAGAGTGGGGTCTGGCACACGCACAGGTGACTGGCGCCGTTGAAACGGGATTGGAAGGGGAAGGGGGGATCGGTCGCGCCGGTGACCGGAAGGGCTAAACCCGGATGGGAACTTACCAGAGAACCCCCCTGGAGAGAGAGCCCACGTCCATGGGAGAAACTTGAACCACACCGACGCGAAGGATGCTTCAAGGGATTCTTTTTGTCTGACAAAAGGTCCAGCGATCTAAATCGCATGTGAAGGGAAGGGAGAGACAGCTTACCGCGGTACGGCTCTGCGTGTGGGATCTTGCGACCAGATGCGGTACGGTTTTTTTTTGTTCGCTGGCATAGGAAGACCGAAACCGATGCGAGCCGAAAGTAGTCATGCCTCGTCTCTCTCAAATTTCCCTCTCTTGTTCTTTGCGGTCTTTGGTAATGCCCGTCGGGTGTCGTAACCGGCAGTTGGGGGGGGACGTGATGCATTGACCCAGATCTGGGATGGTGACCCAAGGACGCATCGGGAGGGTGAAATGATGATCCTGGTAAGGGACGGGGGGTGTCTGACTAACGGCACTCGTGCGATTTCGCGGGCAAGGAACCGAACACATCCGAGCAAAAAAATGGAACCCCTGACCGGTTCTCTTCGAAAAGGAGACGACGTCACTTGTCAGAAAAAGGTTTTCTTGCTTCTTTGACGACAAATTGCATCTCTTCCCCTTTTCGGCACACATGGGCATCCCATGGTGGCATCGATAACGAGAGACCAGCGAAAGAAAATGGCGCATCAAGGGAAGGGGCCGGATGGTCGGGAGGAGCTGATCGGGAAAGTGACGAACTAAGCGGGAAGAAACGAAACGGTGCATACGATTCGCGGGCGCCTTGGGACATCCAAACATGGCATGGGCTCGCCTACAAGTCGGACGACCCGACCCGGTATGCCACCTGCCCATTATCTCCCTCATTCCGCACTAGCGAAGGAACTCGCATTAGCGACCCGGGCCAAAAATTGTGGGGGGGAGGATGTTATTAGCACCGAAAAACAGATAATAGTACGGATTCTCGAACCGGAGCAACGAGGAGGATGGAGGGGGGTTCGAGAGAGGCCTGGCTGGCTGGAGATGGACCCAGTGTGCTGGGAGGGAGGGGGGAGTTGCCGGGCGAGCAAAGGGACCACAGATTTGGGTGCTTTGGTATATTACGTAATATTTTGGGTGGGAGTTCATAAGAAGAGGATCGTCTCCAAAAGCGAGGCCCTCTTTTTTTTCCCGTGCGCGTCCCCCGCAATCAATCCCTGCACTCTCTGGTTCAAAAGACTTACCCCACCTTACTGACCCCTCTTCTCTCCATTCCAATCAAACACATCCCCCCCCTCCTCTCTACAACCCCCTGTTCAAGATGCCCATCTTTGCTCCTCAAGTCGTGCACGACCTTCAGATCGTCAACGACGTCCATCCCGCCAAAGACGACGCTGCTACTAACACCATCACCACCTTCTCCCCGGCCAATGCGACCTACTGCCTCTTCTGCAGCAACTCCCCCGCAGCGTCCCTCTCCCTATGCAGGTCCTGCGCTAAGCAGCACGCAGACGCTGCTGTAGCGATCGTCGACGAGGAAGACGACCATCATCATTACGCTCGACGCGATCACGCCCTGTCCTATACCGCCGACGAGCCACCATACGCGCAGCTCCTCCAGTCCACATTGCGACATCACCCCACCGACGTCAAACGCCCAATGCCCATCCCGACATCCACCACCACCACCCACACTTACTCTTCCTTCGCCATCATCTCGCCGCCATCCTCGTCATCCACCAAACTGCGGTCGTTCTCCGACGTCTCCGACGCATCCTCTCGACCGTCACTCCTCTCCTCTTCACCCACCGACTCATCGTTCTCCTCCCCACCATCCTCGCCTTTCTTCCCCGAAGACGAACCCCGCGACCGCTCTCCTTCCTTCTCTCGTGACTCTTCAGTAGACCCATCATGCTCCTCTTCTTCCTATTCATGCTGCATCGCCTCGACATCATCTTTCCCCCAACCAGACCCGTACCGCGACATCACCCACATCCGTGCAAGTCCCCGAGGCAACAACGCTTTGTATCCCGGAGCCACATTCGCCGGCACCCAGAAGAGCGGCAGGAACAACTACGAAGTCAGCGTGACGGTTCTGGTGAGTCTAGCCGCTCCCTTTTGAAGTGCGCTGCAACGCGCATACTTCGACTCTCACACCCACACACTAGATGTTGCATCGTTACTGAATATACTTCTTCTCTATTGCATCAGGACGTCGACTTTGTCACTTCCCAGCTAAGCGGATATTTGAAAATCAAGGGCTTGACGGACGACTGGCCGGAACTGACGACGTATTTCGACGCCGAGATCATCGGCGAGCGATACGGGTTCCTCACCACCCAACCCGACCTTGGTGCCACAGAAGCGGAGGACATGATGCACTGGGGACGGTTCCCCGCCTTCCGCTCCCTCAAGAACGAGATGCGTCGGCCGAATTTGACCATCAGCGAGCGGCATAGGGAGAAGAAGGGCGTCGTCTTCATGCGATGGAAGGAGCGGTTCTTGGTGCCAGACTGGAAAGTCCGAGATATCAATGGAGCTAGCTTTGCCGGTGAGTAAATGCGCCACACTACCCACAATTGATTTTCTCCAGTCTTTTCCCTGTTCCCCGCTACGTCCGGCCATTAATACTAATCTGGACTGGTCTTCCCCCCCCTACCGTAGGTTTCTACTACGTCTGCGTGGAATTTAACCCGGGACGAGCAGGAGGATCAAGCCCCACCGCACCCTCTTTCACCGACGACGACGATTTCCCCACTCTCGGATCGCCAGTTTCTCCAATCAAATCCCGTAGCTCGGGTCCAGCCACGATGACCGGGTTCTACTACCACGCGGACTCTGAGCCGTGAGTGTTCTGTCTCTCTCCTAGCGTATCGCGAGGTCTAGGCATTCGAAACTGATTATCATCGTTCTCGGTGTGTTTTTTTGCCTTGTTCCAATCTAAATTAGATACCAGCAACTGTCTCTCGCGCACGTTCCGGAGGAGCGTCAGCAAGTCGCGTTCGAATTCCGATGAACGGGAACAAAACTTCACGACTGCAGCGTTCTGTCGACCGCACGCGCGGTGCATTCCTTGTCTCTGTCTTGCTCTCTCGTTCGCCAAGGACCCGAACAGACATCGAACGGCTTCCGCCAAGCGCGACACCCTCATGGACGCGTTCCCCCCCTCCCCCCCTTTCCATACACGTCATCTCACGCCATCCGCCTTTCGAATGATTCATTGCACACCATACGGCCGCTACTTGCTCTATCTTATCCGACCCGCATTCCTGTTTTCATCCTGGGTTGTTTGACGGCATCCGTGCGGCGCGCGGCTTTGCACCAACTGCAACAACGCGCGCGGCGCACCGCTGCCATTGATCCCCCCATTTCTCTTTTTACATGTCTTGAAAAATTCCTCGTCACTTGTAAGCATCCTCAATATTTTTTCTGTGTACCATCATTGTCTTCTCTTGTTACTCGCGGACAACGCTTTTTGTCTTTTTCGTCTCTTTTTTTTTTGTTACAAAAAGAAAAACCTTGTAACCTCCCCACGACAGTCTTGTAATTGTACGCATACCAATCTTTCCCCTTTTTCTCTTCTCTGGCCTTTGCTCTGCCTGTTTCTCGTCGCTCGTCGGCGCAGTGTTCTTCTGTTCTCCTGTACATATAGCCAAGCGTCTTTACAGATCGATCAACAAAATCGAGACGCGTACTGTGAAAATCTCCTCGAGTGACGTGCAGCGCTCAAATCATCTTGATAGACGATGCGGAGAAATCGTGCAGCGAAGGAGTGGAGCCTGATAAGATTCTGCAGTGTAGCTCTACGTTTTGGGTTCTCGGTGGTGGCTGAAATGTCTCCGGGGTGGAGTGGAAGCAAAGGAAACAGGGATGGAATGATTCGAAGTCTTTCCTTTTGCCACTTCCAACGTTGACGTCGTCGATGGAGCAGAACTTAGGGAAACGGAGAAGAGTGGTGGCGCGGGAGATGAATCTAAGGGGCCTTGCCTCGCTTGGCGAAACTGTGATCGAAACTCGCTCCCTGGGATGGCCTTTGACACTTGCCTCTTTGAGTAGTTTGGGGGCGGCGAGAAGTTCAGTCACCGTTACCTTCTTTTTTTTTCTCCTCATGACGTAGATGCTTTCCATTTCATCTTGTCCCTCTCGGAAGCAGTTAGGCAAAATGTCCTAACTGAGGCTAGTGCTCGAAAAAATGATATAATCGATGTTCTGTCTTTGTCAGCTCGATTTGGTCTCACAGGCCTCCCGGTCCGATAAGGCGGTTGCGGTTCTAGGTGATGAACAACCCGTTGGTTCCTTAGCGTCCTTTCTTTTAATGATTTAGCCCCGCGGAATCCAGCAGGCGTTGCTTTTTATCTGTCTCGCGTAGTTTTTGCGAGGGGGAAGGTTAACTTTACGCTTCAGTACGTCCGTTTTGAATGGTAATGATGAGGCTATGCTATATACGTGTCGTTTCTATGCACCAAACGTCGTGTGGTAATGTTGGAAAGACGTGGCGGGATCGAGTCTTAAGCTCAGGGTATGTGTAGGGAGGGCAGTGCATGGGTGGTTGGGGGGGTGGTTGGGCAGTGGAAGGTGCCGAATGTTAGTCTAGCGCTGATAAGCGAGGCTTCTCTTCCCGATAACAGACGCTTGAGTCGATCAGAAACGGTGAGCCACGCGAGGTGTGTGCGGTTCGCGAGGCACCCTTGGTGCAGGGAACAGACCAGATTAGGTGCAGTTGCTTCAAGATGGGCGTCTATCTCTTCTACTCCTCGAAAAGGGCGTATTTTTGAGTTCCGATAGCCATTGACCAGGAAGCCCGCATGACGTTCATCAAGCGAATGGGCGGCGACTGGTATTCGCATTAGGATTTGCTGGGGCCTGGTGCACTCCTCCATCGTGGCCCAAGAACGGCGGTAGGGAATGCATGGTAGCCAGCTATGAGCCAACGCGCGTAGCATCCATGCGAACCCAGCGGAACTGATACCAGGGCCAAAGTTTGGATCAGACACGATGTGTGCAGCCAATCAGCGTCATTACGAGCTTGGGAAGACCACATAGGTAGTCCTGTGCCAACACGGACACACGCCGAAAGGCTCCGGAGGAACGCTCCACGTAACTACATTAGAAGGCTCCTCAGGTTTACTGGACATTCAATAGAGAGCATATACCTCATACTAAATCCCTCCTTAAGGTAGGTAAATATCTATCCCGTCAAAGATGGGGTCCTTAAAATAATTTGAGCGCCTCAATTGGAATGGGACCCCAATTCTTTCTAACTTTGCTAGCCCGTTTCCCAGTGGCCTCCCAGATTGGCGGCGGTTAACGAGCTTGTAAATATTGAAAGGAATGTCATTCCACGGTTCCTTCCGTATGATTTTCCACCACCGGGCCGGGGTTAGTGAGAATGGTCTTGACCCGGAGACTTCCAGCTGTGTCAAGTTGGGGCACGGAAACTGATGACCTTGACCAGTCCCTCCCCAAACTGGCTTCGTCAATGCAAGGAGGAGCGGGCTAGCATAGTCTGGGTGGACGACGAGCCGTCTGACCGAGCCTAGGAAGCGGAGAAGCTCCTGCCATTCTGTTTTTCCTGAAATGCAGGTTGTCACTTGGGAATCCCAATATTGGTCCTGATAGAGCTTGATGGTTTCCACAATCCCCGACTTTGCGAGTTCTAGGATCATATCCAGGGCCTCCGAGCTGGTTAGAGGGGCGCTTTTCAACTCGCTGAATACTTCGTTGGGCAGAAAGCGGCCAGTTTTAGACCACACAAAGCGAACCACGTGTTCCCTGTATTCGCCCCTGATCTCCAACTGACCCTTGATGATGCCTGCAACTCCCATTTGTGTGAGAGAGCGTGTCACGTTTCTGAGAGCTGAATCCGGACCATGGAGATGGGCTGGCTTCACGTTGTCGACAACCAATTGCACGGAACTATCCAGCACGAGGGACTGCAAGACGTGGGATTTGGTTGAATACCAGTTCCCAGTCAATTGGACAATCTGCAGGCCAGAGTGTTCCGCCCGCAACGGAGGAGCGGTGATCGGCTCTAATGCACCGATGCGAGAATTGTAATACGAGAAGTCTACGACAAGGACTTTCAAGCCGGGATTCTCGTGAACCATTGGCAAACGATCTTCTCCCCAAAGTCCGATAGGGCTGCCCTGAGAGAATACTCTGAGAACGCGCAGCATCGGGAAAGCAACAGGTTCCATGATCGTGTCGGCTATGTCAATGTTTAGCGAGTGCAGGCGTTGAGTCAAGGGTCCCAAGAGGGAGGGTAGCTCGGCCAGTGCTAAACGATCGCCTGTGTTCATGAAGCATTCCAAGGGGCGGTCGTGGTTATATCGCTGAACGTATAGAACATTGTTCCTGCGTTTGTTCACCAAGATATAGCGGGTAATATCAGGGGTGTTGTCGATTGCATCGCGCCATGCCCTGCAAAGCGTCCTTAGCAGGGCAGAGCGCTCGATGAAGGCGGTGAAAATCCAGCTCCGATCCAGAGGATGGTGGTGGTGTCCGCCTAGGAACACCCTGTCATTTGGACCGCGATCTAACCATGCCGACTCGAGCATTACGATCTCGGCTATGATTCTTGTAGGGAGTCTGGAAACGGGCTGCCTTGAGGTAACCAAGACATTCATTCGGACGCGGATGCTGTGGGCCCAGTCTAAGGTGTCTTGGACGCCTGCTCCATCCTCATTCTGTGAGGTCCCTGGAGTCAAGTCTAGTTCAAATCTGCAAGAACGCTGATCAGCATTTATCACAGAGCATCAGCGTCCAACCTAGTCCTTACGTCGAGGGATTTCTGGCAGGTTGGACCAGGTTATCCTCAAGCGAGAATTGTTGCAGAGTCACCAAGTTCTCCGCTCTCCGACGATCAAGCCGCTTCAATACGTCAATGACGCGAGGGCGAAGGGCCGAGTCCTCAGTCCAGCACACACTCGCCTCGTCCCAAAATTGCAAATACGAAGAGCCGTCCA
>KN823027.1:109789-143705 GCA_000827465.1 Tulasnella calospora MUT 4182 | reverse complement strand
CGTCTGGTAGGAAGCGAAGATGGCAAAATAAGCGAGGAGAGACATGTGCAGATAAGATATGCCGCTATTCCCGAGGCTGTTGCTGTTTGAGTGTCGGTAGGTCGGGTGGGTTGGTCTGCGGCCGCCCCGCCATTTCAAACGCAATGGAAAAGGACTGAAAGATTTGAGACCCATTGTACATTAGTAGTGTAAAGTACGTTCATTCTTGGTTGTAGAAATGGCTTGCTTCGGCTTCGTTGCCCGCCAGGTTCCATGAATCGAAACATCTAGAATTTTAGAAACGTCAATCTCGATTCACCGCGCCGTGAGACACCCACCAACCAGAGGATTTCAACCATGACCGACGTCACCTCAGAACACGCCTCTCCAAGCTTTACGGCCCAGCCGGACGTTGTCTCGTTCGCATCAACGTTCAAACTACCTCCTAATGCCTTGCTGATCGGCTCGGCTGCCGTCGCCTTGGTTGGCGTGCTGAGTACGCGAAACCACTTTGCTGCCCAAAATGTTAAGACCGCTGAAACCGTGGTTGCCCAGTCTTCGCATTGCTTCAACGTCGCTCGTCGAAGCGCGGCTCTACGATATTATTAGTGGGACCGAGTGATGCTGGTAAAACAGCAGTATTTAGCTCGGTAAGCTAGTCGCCACACAATTGGCCCGCTGTCCGCTAAACGCTCTGTCCACAGCTCCTGTACTCCACCTCTTTACCATCTCACACGTCAATGCAAGCGAACTCTGGTGTCTTGCAACCTACGCCTGAGACCACCGCGAAATTGGTGGACGTCCCTGGCCATCCACGTATCCGCGGCACGTTTGCAGAGCACATGAAGGATGCCAAAGCTGTCGTCTTCGTCGTCGACGTAAATGGCATCGCGCGTAACGGAGCTCCTGTCGCTGAGTACGTATCGCGTGCTGAAGGTCTTCTGCTGATATTCCAGCTCGCTGATTTGTCTGACGTATTCAGGCACTTGCACCAAGTCCTCCACGCGATTTCCTCTTTACCGCCCTCTCAAGCGACCCCACCCCTTCTTATCCACGCACACAAGTCGGACCTCTTAGTGGTCCGCAGCAACACGCCTTCATCATCTGTCTCGACCAAATCTCAAACCAGACAGCTCGCTATTGACCGAACGCGGACGATCCTCGAACGAGAGCTGGAAAAACGACGAAAAGCTGGACAGGCGGGCGTGAACGTCGAAGGAATGGGTGCGGTTGTGGGAGGTGGAAGTGGTGAGGAAAGCTGGGATGGCGTGAGCGGGCTGGAATGCAGCGGCTCGAAGGATGGAAGTGCAGGGACCTTCAAGTTCGAAGATTGGGACGGCGGAGAGGTGTCGTTCTCTGCTGGTTGGGTTGACGTTGTTAGGGATGATGGTATCACACAAGTCGAAAACGAGAAGCGGAAGTTGGATGCGGAGGGCGAGGAGGATGGTCTTGGGACGCTGCGGGAGTGGATTGCATCTTTACCATGAGGTGGGCTGTTTCCATTTTAATGGTCGCAACCAGTGTAGGGCTTCTTTCCGATGTACCAATAGGTCCAATACTAGCATCTATTGTACTTTCTTTTCGGAACACTAAGACAAAGGCAACTCGACCGAAAGCAGCTAATCCGTCCTTCTTCTCGTGTTCAACATGAAGATGAGCCATAAGGCGGCCATCAAGCCAAACAATCCAATGACCAAAGGTTGAAGCACCCCGACACCTCGTTTCTGTAATTGAAGGATCAATGAAGGCTCATGCTTGATTCGTCTATCCAGCCCTGGACTTACGGTTGCAAGGAGACCAGTCAAGAACGGGAAAAGGGCCGATCCAACCTTAATGAAATGACTTATCAATCGAGAGCGATTAAAGTTTCGCCACACCAAACATACCTGACCCGTGGAAGCCACAAATCCGATCGAACCTGCAAGAATCCTGGAGGGAACTGCTCGTTTGTCAACCACTCCCTAACGACTGTTGCGCAAGGCTCACCACTTAGGCAATACTTCAGCTGCGACATTCATCACGATGGGATACATGGGCCCAAGAGCCATACCGACGATTGCGACAGCGACAGCGTTGGTGATCAGATTAGGTACAAGCCAGACAACCAGTTCGAGTCTGGATTGGTAGGACGATTGAGTTTTTCTGCCCATCAGGGGAATATGAGCTCGCTCACCCGGCCGCCACGACCATGTAGACGTAAATTGCTCGATGCTTTCCGAGCTGCAAAGGGGATCGTTGGAATCAGAATAGCTTACGAGGAATGGTAAAAGCAATTCATACCAGGTCATTAAGAGGCCATAGAATAAAACGACCAAGAGTAAGGCCTTTGAAGCCGAGTGAGCATCAAGAATGAGTTCCCGCCTCGATGGCTAACCTACCTCCGAAGAAACCACTGCTAACATAACCTGCGCTAGGGCCACCACCTCGAAGCTGCTCCAAGAATGTGACGATCCAT
This sequence comes from Tulasnella calospora MUT 4182, assembly GCA_000827465.1. Classification (NCBI taxonomy): domain Eukaryota; kingdom Fungi; phylum Basidiomycota; class Agaricomycetes; order Cantharellales; family Tulasnellaceae; genus Tulasnella; species Tulasnella calospora. The sequence continues at coordinate 141,271 of KN823027.1, read as the reverse complement.
CCACCAATGGTAACCTGTGGAGTGATTCGAATAAGTCAGATTCAGTGCTTTCCTCGGAGCAAGCATGCCGATGCAGACCTCAGCACCGACGTATACCATGGCAAAGGCGGCCAGAAGGTGAACTTGCTTTCGCCGAAGGATGGCCCCGTATTTGGATCCTTGGAGGATAGGAGCTTCCTCCGCGTTTTCGTGAGGCGGTATGAGTTCTGGACCAAAGAAGTTGGGCAGTCCGGCCTTCCATCGAGCCATATAGGGCGCGCGTGCTTACCTTCGAGACGCTTCAGCTTGAAAACGTAAAGCGAGAATACCAGGTTGAGGACTGCGAGCCCGAGTGATGTCAAGTAGAAGTACGACCAGTGCCCGGTTTGACCGACTTGAGTCGCGACAAGGGGTGCCGCGCTTGCACCGATTCCGTAAAATCCGTGGAGGAGACCCATAGCGGAGGAGGCATTACCAGGTAGAGATGATACAAAGACGTTGCATTGGGCGTTCTAAGTGTGAATGTGAGCCCAGTCGACGCGTAGAGCTAGGAGCAGGTCATTTACCTGAAGCTATTGAGCGCGGTTAAAGGTGAGATGATCAGAGTGAAAAAATGATTAGCTGACTCACTGCCATAGTAAATCCGATTAGAGCATAGCTGGCGCACATAACTGGGAAAGGGAGTGCCGGAGGGATGATCGCGTAGGCTAGGATCTGCAGCGCCGCGCCTAAAGTGGGGTGAGTAGGCAGCAGCACTAGCACCTCGTTTTACTTACAGACAGTAATAATCTAATAAGATATACGGTGACGTTTTAGCGCTTGTCGATGAGAAGAAAGGACAGTGACACTAGCCTTTCCGAGACCGTAGCGGTCGGTAAGTGGTACATTCACAATTGCACCGAGGGCAAATCCCTGTATATTCGATAGTAAATGTGACACCCTGATTTAAACCAATGACTAAACGACCTACGGTTGCTGACGTTACGAAGAGCATTGATACAACCGTAAAGTTGATGTTGTAATGCCTCTGGATGACTGGGAGCAATGGACCTGCTGTGGCATCACTCCAACCCTCGAGAATCATAATCCCATATGCAGCAGTACGATACAAAAGGAGTGATTTGGGTGAAGGGGAGTTGCTGCCACTGATCGATGGTGCAGGAAGCTCAGTTGTCGGGGTCCGGTCTTGCAAAGTCGGCAGTCGACTGAGTTCGATACCATCCGACGTTTCATGCACCGTTCGGTGAACGGTGCTCGTCTTGCTTTCACGGCCCAGCGAGACTGTGGGAGTAAGCACGCTCAGAGAACGTGACAAATACTCAGCACTGAGATTTGGGTGCAAGCTTGCCATTCTCTCTTTTTGAAAGAAGAGGTATGGGGGGAAATTTTATTTTGATGTGGGAGGCAAGAGAAGGTCGTTGAAAGGGCAGATCACAGACACCTCAGTGGAGACCTGCTTTTCGCGAGGGCCAATGGGATGATCGTTCCAGTCAGTCACAGTGAAGCATGTTCTGCGCGCGCTTTAATAGATCAGGTGTTGGTGGAGGCCAAAGGCATGAGCGATAGTAAAAAGTGTTTTTCCGACGTTCCGACGATTAACCGGGACATCACGTGATTTCATCTCTAGCTCCCCCCCAAGCAGCCCCATGCTTGAAGCGGAGGTTGGATGCCGAGGGCGAGGAAGATGGTCTCGGGCCGCTGCAGAAGTGGATTGCATCTCTACCGTGAGTGGATAAATTTCATGGTTAAATCCGATGTAGTGCCGCTTTCCAATGTCACACCAATAGGTCCAAGACTTTTACTTTCTTTCGGAAATAGCGATGCAGGGTAACTCTACTTGGGGCGTCTAATCCGTTCTTCTTCTCGTGTTCAACATGAAAATGAGCCACAAAGTGGCCATCAGGCCAAACAATCCAATGACCCAAGGCTGAAGCACCTGAACACCTCGTTTCTGCAGTTGAATAATCAATGAAGGCTCATTTTTTTATTCGTCTATCCAGTCCTGACTTACGGTGGCAAGGAGACCGGTCAAGAACGGGAAAAGGGCTGATCCAACCTGAATGAAACGACCCGTCAATCGAGAGCGATTAAAGTTTTATCACCCTAAAGCATACCTGCCGAGTCGAAGCCACATATCCGATGGATCCTGAAAGGATCCTGGGGGGTGTATGCTAGCTTATCAACCGATGCCCAAAGGTCATAGCACATCACTCACCGCTTAGGCAATACTTCAACTGCGACATTCATGACGATAGGATACATGGGCCCAAGAGCCATACCGACGATTGTGACGGCGACAACGTTCGTGATCAGATTAGGTAGAAGCCAGACAACCAGTTCGAGTCTGGATTGGTAGGACGATTGAGTTTTTCTACCCATCAGGGTATTTTGAGCTCGCTCACCCGGCTGCCGCCACCATGTAGAGGTAAATTGCTCGACGCTTTCCGAGCTGCAAAGGGGACCCTTGGGATCAGAATAGCTTACGATGAATGGTGAAAGCAATTTGTGCCAGGTCATTAAGAGGCCAGAGAATAAAACGACCAAGGGTAAGGCCTTTGAAGACAAGTGAGCATCAGGAAGACTTCCCGCCCCGATGGCTAACTTACCTCCAAAGAAAGCACTGCTGACATAACCTGCGCTAGGACCACCACCTCGAAGTTGCTGCAAGAATGTGATAATCCATCCACCGATGGTAACCTGTGGAGTCATTCGAATAAGTCAGGCCCGGTGCTTTCCTCGTAGCGAGCATGCCGATGCAAACCTCAGCACCGACGTATACCATGGCAAAGGCGGCTAGAAGGTGAACTCGCTTTCGCCGAAGGATGGCCCCGTATTTGGATCCTTGGAGGATAGGAGCTTCTTCCGCGTTTTCGTGAGGCGGTATGAGTTCTGGACCAAGGAAGTGAGCTGCAGTCTGGCCTTCCGTCGAAATAAATGCCGTCGCGCGTGCTTACCTTCAAGACGCTTCAGCCTAAACACGTAAAGTGAAAATACTATGTTGACGGATGCGAGCCCGAGCGATGTTAAGTAGAAGTACGACCAGTGCCCCGTTTGACTGACTTGAGTCGCGACAAGGGGTGCCGCGCTTGCACCAATTCCATAAAATCCATGGACGAGACCCATAGCGGAGGAGGCATTACCAGGCAGAGATGATATGAAGACGATGGTTTGGGCATTCTAAGTGCGAATGTGGTTTCAGTCGACGCACAGAGCTAGGCGCCGGTCATTTACCTGAAGCTATTGACCGCAGTTAGAAATGAGATGATCAGAGTGAAAGAATGATCAGCTGACTCACTGCAATAGTAAATCCGACTAGAGTATAGCTAGTGCATATGACTGGGAAAGGGAGTGCCGGAAGGATGGTTGCGTAGGCTAGGATCTGCAGCGCGGCGCCTAGAGTGGGGCGAGTAGACAGCGGTACTACACTTCGTTTTACTTACAGACACTAATGATCTAAGAAGATGCACGGTGACTTTTCAGCACGTGGGGATGAGGATGAATGACGGTGACACTGGTATTTCCGAGACCGTAGCGGTCGGTAAGTGGTACATTCACAATTGCACCGAGGGCATATCCCTTTATATTCAGTGGTAAGCGTGACGGTCTGACGTGAACCAACCACCAAACGACCTACAATTGCTGACATTACAAAGAGCATTGATACAGCTATAAAGCTGATGTTGTAATGCCTCTGAATGACTGGGAGCAATGGGCCTGCTGTGGCATCACTCCAGCCCTCCAGGGTCATAATCCCATATGTAGCAATGCGACACATGAGGAGTGATTTGTAGGAAGGTGAGCTGCTGCCACTGATCGATGGCGTAGGAAGCTCAGTTGTCGGAGTCCAATCTTGTAAAGTCGGCAATCGACTGAGCTCGATACCATCCGACGGTTCATGCACCGTTCGGTGGACGGTGCTTGTCCCGCTTTCACGGCCTAGCGAGGCTGCGGGAGTAAGCACGCTCAGAGAACGTGACAAATACTCAGCACTGAGATTGGGGTGCAAGCTTGCCATTCTCTCTTCGTTTTGAAACAAGAGGTACGGGGAGCAATTTTATTTTGATGTGGAAGGCAAGAGAGGATCGTTGGAAGGGCGGATCACAGACACCTCGATGGAGACCTGCTTTTCGCGACCGTAAACGGGATGATGGTTCCAGTCATTCACAGTGAAGCATGTTCTTCGCGCGATTTAGTGGATCAGGTGTCGGTGGAGGCCAAGGCAGAGCGATAGTAAAGAGTGTTTCTCCGAGGTTCGACGATTCAATGGGACCCCACGTGATTTCCTTTTACCTCGAGCAGCCCTCACCCTAAAGCTGAGGTTGGTAGGAGTGGATTGTATCTGTACCGTGAGGCGAGCAGCTTCCATTAATGGTTAAATCCGATGTATGACCGCTTTCCAGTGTACGAAAAGTCCCTATTGTACTTTCTTTCGGAGATAGCGATACAGGTGTAACTCTGCTCGGAGCATCTAATCCGTTCTTCTCCTCGTGTTCAACATGAAGATGAGCCATAAGACAATCATCAACCCAAATAACCCAATGACCAAGGGTTGGAGCACTTGAACACCTTGTCTCTGCAAGGGAAAGAATGGTAAGGGCTTATGCTTGATTCGTCTGTCTAGCTTGACTTACAGTTGCCAGAAGACCAGTCAAGAACGGGAATAGGGCTGACCCAACCTTCAAGATGCAGTAAATGATCAGTCGAGCTCGTCTGATAAGGTCACCGCCCTAAGCATACCTGGCCAGTGGAAGCCACAAATCCGATCGAACCTGCCAGAATCCTAATGGTAAAAGGTGGTTTGTTAATTGATCTCTGACGTTCGTTGCACAGGACTCACCATTTGGGCAGCACTTCAGCAGCAACATTCATTACGATCGGATACAAGGGTCCAAGAGCCAGACCTACGATTGCGACAGCGACAGCGTTCGTGATTAAATTGGGCACAAGCCAGACAATAATTTCAAGCCTAGATATATATAAATGAGTGAGTTTTTCTGTCTGGAGGGACTACGCAAACAAGCTCACCCAGTCGCCGCGACAATGTAGACATAAATCGCCCGACGCTTTCCGAGCTGCAAAAAAGGATATCAGTTACTAGGACTTCTTACAACGGGGAGAGATATGAAATCGACTCATACCAGATCATTGACGGGCCAGAGAATGAAGCGACCGAGAGTGAGACCTTCATGATAAGTGAGCATTGAGCAGATGAGGCCCTTCTCCCAACTGCAAACATACCTCCGAAGAAACCACTACTGACGTAACCTGCACTTGGACCACCACCTCGAAGTTGTTCCAAGAATGTGACAATCCATCCACCAATGGTAACCTACGTAGAAGTAAATGGTGAGTAAATTCTGGAGCGTTTCCCAAGCGAGCATCATGTTGCGAACCTCAGCGCCGACGTACACCATGGTAAAGGCGGCCAAAAGGTGAACTTGCTTTTGTCGAAGGATCGCTCCGTATTTGGATCCTTGAACAAGCGGAGCTTCTTCCGCGTTTTCATGAGGTGGCACGAGGTCTAGACCAAAGAAGTTAGGGAGTCTGGCCTTCAGTTGAGGAACGTAGCTTCGCAAAAGCTCACCTTCCAGCCGCTTCAGTTTGAACACATAAACCGAGGACGCCAAGTTGAGGAGTGCGAGCCCGAGTGATGCCAAGTAGAAGTATGACCAGTGTCCAGTTTGGCCAACTTGAGTCGCGACAAGGGGAGCGCAGCTCGCACCGATTCCATAAAATCCGTGGAGGAGACCCATGGCAGAGGATGCATTACCCGGTAGAGATGATACGAAGACGTTGCATTGGGCGTTCTAAGCGTGAATATGAACTCAGTCGATGCCTAGAGCTAGGAGCAGGTCATTTACCTGAAGCTAATGACCAAAATTAAAGGTGAGCAAGTCAAAGTGGAGGAAGGACTAGCTAACTTACTGCCATAGTAAATCCGACTAGGGCATAGCTGGCGCACATAACGGGGAAAGGGAGCGCTGGAGGGATGGTCGCGTAGGCAAGGACCTGCAAGGCGGCGCCTGAGGTGGAGTGAGTAGGCAACCTGGCACTCTAACGTCGTTTGACTTACAGACACTAATAATCTAAAGGATGGAGGATAGCGTTTCAACATACGGCGGTGAGAAGAAGTGATGATGGAGACTTGCCTTTCCAAGACCGTAGCGGTCGGTCAGCGGTACGTTTACGATTGCACCGAGCGCGAATCCCTGAGGATATTACAGTGGTAAGTCTGACGACCCATCGTGAACCAACCACCAAACGACCCACAATCGCTGCTGTTACGAAAAGCGTTGATACGACCGTAAAGTTGATGTTGTAATGCCGCTGAATGACTGGGATCAATGGGCCTGCTGTAGCATCACTCCAACCCTCAAGGAACATAATCCCGTATAGAGTAATGCGGTACAAGAGAAGTGACTTTTTGGAAGATGAGCTGCTGCCACTGATCGAGGGCGCAGGAAGCTCAGTTGTCGGGGTCCGATCTTGCAAAGTTGGCAGGCGGCTAAGTTCGATACCATCCGACGTTTCATGCAACGCTCGGTGGGCGGTGCTCGCCCTGCTTTCACGGCCGAGCGAGGCTGTGGGAGTAAGCACGCTCAGAGAACGTGACAAGTACTCAGCACTGAGATTAGGGTGCAAGCTTGCCATTCTCTCTTGGTTTAAAGAAGAAGGGTAAGGGTAATTTATTTCGATGGTCGGGGGTCGTCGAAAGGCAGATCAGAGACACCTCAGTGGAGACCTGCTTTTCGCGAGGGTAAACAGAATGATTGTTCCTGCCGTTCACAATGAGCATGATCTGCGCTTTTATAGGTCAGGTGTCGGTGGAGTGTCCATGCAGAGTGATAAGCAAAAAGAGTTTGTCCGAGATTCCGACGACGAAGCGGGACACCAGCGGAACACCACGCGCAACGTAAATCGAACAAAAATCCACGTTCCCAGGGACACCCAAAGTCTTCGACCACACTGTAGCGGCCTTAAGACGAACCCCAACGACCGACCGATCCGATGCCAGCTATAGCACCTGTTACTCCGCCCATCCTACGAGCCGCTCTTCGTTCAAAAGGCGCAAACGGCCATGCAGCATTCGTCCCGCAAGTCCGAAAGCTTGTCTTCGAATATTGCGACGTCCGACATTCATCTGGTCCGTTGCGCAATTACCTGCTCGACAACGCGGAGAAGCTGGCGGCAAAGAATCCACATGTCGAAATTGTCGTGAAGCAGAGGCCACAGCGACAGCCCATAGTACGCGGTTTCTACAGTGAGTCTTGCTCGATCGAGGAACGCGGTCTGGATTGGAATTGACGCGCTGGTTTAGTGAACGATCGTACAAAAGTCATTGGGTTGAATAAGTACGACGAAGCAACCTTGAAGGAGAAGGTCCAGCTTCTTTTAGACTCATCTGGTGCGAAGATCAAGTCGCTGAAGCGGAGGACGGTTGAGAGCCGAACGGAGAGCCCGAGAGGAATATGGAGCGGGCTCCATGTTCACGAGCCATTCAAGATATGAACGTCGATTATGGCTTTCTCTACTTTACTCCTTCTACTTTGCTGCTCCTCTCCGTTAATCTTATTGTCGTCTTCTGGGTTTGGCTTTCGTGCCCCTCGAATTATCTTTTGGGTGCGAGCGCGGTGCTTAGTCAGCAATATCAGGCCTTTTTAAGCGCGTCAGTAGGAGGTAAATTTTCTCTTCACAGTTCTAATCTCGCTCCAACTCTGCAGACGTCCAACGAGCTTCGCACTTCAGTGCCGATGGATGATGGTTTGGGGCGAAGACTAAGTAGTGTTGTCTTTATAGAACCTATCCCTTTCATAGACCATGGTTTTCATGTTCTCCTCGAAGGGCTGCGGTGTCGGAGACTTCATACATAATGGCACGCTCTATCAATGTACCTCTATTAAATATTATACACAGCTCTTGCTTCTAGACGAAAAATAACATCGATCTCGTCGCTCTTTCCAACCTTCCCTTGAACTCGTAAAAAATTGCCGGCCGGGACGACTCGAACGCCCAGTGTTCTGACAAATAACGACAGGTGTGTTACCAGTTACACCACAGCCGACAAAAGACCAGTATTTGAAAACGTAGTTCCAGTTCCCATTGCTCTAAGAATCGACCTGGGCTTCTCGATTGAGATGTGCAACACCATAGCCGACAAAAGTCTTCAAGGTAACGCAATACATTAGGACTATATGTTGCTTGCTTCTCCACTCCTAAGCCTTAGAAGTTAAAGCGCCAGGTCTAGGCCAGATAATGATGAAGTTGACTCCCTTCAATACGCCTATTTGACATATAAAATTCACATGCCGACCAGAACGACTCGAACGTCCAGTTTTTCAGCGGACGGCCGAATGTGTTACCCGTTACACCATAGCCGACAAAAGTCTTTAAGTAGAGCAATATCCAAGGACTGATTGTCGCTAGCTGCTCCACTCCTAAGCCTTAGAAGTCAGATGGATGACCGATGTGCGATAAGCGCCTAACTGAGAAGGACAGCACTGCCCAACATCGGTGTCGAAATACTGATGACCCCCTACCCCTTTCGATACGCTCATAGTTCATATGCCGGCCGGAGCGACTCGAACGCCCAGTATTTGTTCGGATGAACTACGTGTTACCCGTTACACCACAGCCGACCAAAGTGCTAATTCCACAGAAAGGCATGCAGCTTGACCTGTGCTGAGACGGGATGCTGGGGAAGGTACGTCTATGGCGTGACTGGAATAGGATAAGCGTCGTACGGATTCCGCCTATACCTAACGTTACCACCGAAATGCGTCCAATGACACGGATTGACATAAGCCCACGGAAGGGGTGGAAGACAAGACCGACAAGCCTCATGAGCAATATCTCCATGACTGCAACCAATCCTAGGTCCGTCACGGTGGACGATGCATTCTAGCAAAATCAAGAGATAAAAATCTAGATTATGTGCCGGCCAGAACGACTCGAACGTCCAGTATCCCGCTGAAAGGGCAGGTGTGTTACCCGTTACACCATAGCCGACAAAAGCCTTGAAGATAAAGTAATATCTTAGGAGTGCTTGTCGCTTGCTTCTCGACTCCTAAGCGTCAGAAGTTGGGCGATGACCGAATCGCCTGACGGGCAAGGCACAGCGCTGCCGAACATCCCCGAAATTCGCTGTAAGCCAAATAGTGATGAAGTTAACCGCATGCTCCCTTCAGCTTGACATCTAAAATCGTCATGCCGACCAGAACGACTCGAACATCCAGTTTTTCAGCTGCCGCCGAAATGTGTTACCCGTTACACCATAGCCGACAAAAGCCTTCCAAGTAGAGCAATATTCTAGGACTGATTGTCGCTTGCTACTCCACTCTTAAGCCTTAGAAGTCAGATGGATGACGTGTCCAAATACTGATGACCCCCTGCTCCTTTCGATATGCTCATTGACGTCTAAAATTCACATGCCGGCCGGAGCGACTCGAACGCCCAGTATTTGCTCGATTGAACACTTGTTACCCATTACACCACAGCCGACCAAAATGCCTGATCCACAGAAAAGCTTGACTCGTGCTGAGACGGGATGCTGGGGAATGTGCGTCTATGGCATGACCGGCACAGGGCAAGCGTCGTATGGATTTCGCCTATCCATAACCACCGAAACGCGTCCAATGAAACGGATTGCTATCAGCGCTCCGATGGTCCTTACTGGAACAAAAACGCTTCTCGACTTTGATTCTATGATTCCAATTGTACCGAAGGCAGAAATTATGCATATAGGACAGTATTCGTCGTTTGCAACATGTTACAAAGTGATTCCTGGGTGGATGGCCTCGTGGTACGTTTAATGGCTGATGTACTGGAAGACGAACGAAATTTCTGGTTGACCAGTTTCTGCTCGAAGTAAGTCATCATGGTTGTTCTTCAGTTCATCGTTCGTGAAATGGTTCCAACTGCGAGGTACGAAATGGTCAGGGCTGGTGGAATCACGGACTCCGGACCGCAACGTACGTGCTAGCATCGCCGTAGAGCAACGCGGGCGCCTTGATGAACTGCTTCCCATTTCGACACCTTTTGCATTTGAACGTATCGTGCGTCTCACACAGGGTTTCCTCCTTGAACTGGAATAACTGCCGCAAGGATTCGAGCGAGAAATGACGTTCGGTATCTTCCTTCTCATCCACGACGCAGGAGGACAAGGCTTGCTTCTGAGCTTGACGCTGGAAGATCTTCTCTTCGATGGTACCGGTAGCGATGAACCGGTAGACGAAGCCTGAACGGCATAAAGTTAGACTTCGTCCAGGAACAACGCCGCATCCTTACATTCTTTCTTTTGCCCGTCACGCCAGACTCGGGCGAGAGCCTGCTGGTCAGCAGCAGGGTTCCAGTCTAACCATTTATCAAGGATGTCAGCAGGATTCGGGAAGCACATGGTTTCTCGGGCTTCGTACCGGGATCAAATAGGATGAGCCGGTTGGCGCCAATCAGGTTGATACCGCATCCACCGGCTTTGCTACTCAGTAGGAAGACGAACTCCTTGCCTTCTGGGTTATTAAACTGATCTACGAGCTTTTGCCGTTTCGCAGTTGCCATTGTCCCATCGAGCCGGAAGTAACCGTACCTAGGATGGAGCCCGTGAGCGCCTGTTAGCCCGAAAGGGAAATTGGACATACCCTTTCGCCCGGCAAAGCTTTGCGAAGAGATCCAAAGTTTGAGTGTAATTACTGATCAAGACAATCTTGTCGTTGGTCTCCCTCCGAAGCTGCTCCAAGAATCTAGGAGTTCCTGGTCAATGCGGATGTCTGCAGCGAACGGTGGGGACAATGTTACCTTTCAAGTACCAGGAACTTCCCTGACCAAGTGCAGTTAACACTCCTGCCAGCGGTTCGATCTCTGCCACCAAAGTGAGCCGCAGCTGCGCCTCCATTCAGCAGCTCCTCGGGTAAAAGACCTTCACAGCCTGGCAGATCGTCCGGTAGCTGCAGGAGTTCGGGGTGGTTGCAGAGCTTTTTGAGAATACCGATAGCTTTCAATGGCTGGGAACCAGTACCACGAAGCAACTTCTTGATCTCTGGTGAGGCGATGAAGTGGCGATATAAAGATAACTGGACAGGTGCCAGGTTGCAGAACACGACATGCTCGTACTTGACTGGCACTATGCGACCGGGTAGACGAAAATTCAGCGTTCGACGTCCACAGGGGTAAACGCTCAACATACAGTATTTGCTGAGCAAGTCGTTTGTCCTCCGGATAATGAACTTGGCCACGAGTCCACCGAGCTCTTTCAGCTTCTTCTCGCTCTCTGCTTTGACGTGGTCGGTCGCATCTGCATCTCGGCCACGAATAATTGCGTTTTCAAAGTTTTTGCGGAAATCATTCTTCGACCCGAGGAAATCGGGGTTCGCGAAGTTCAGGAGCGAGAAATATTCTGAAAGGTCATTCTGAATTGGCGTGCCGGAAAGGATGACACGACGTTGAACTTTGATGGTCATCAACGACTGGAACGTCAAGGAGTCTGGTGGACAGGATTTTAGCCGCAAATTGGCTACAAGAATTCGACAACTCACCCGAATTCTTCAAGCGGTGACCTTCGTCGCAGAGCAAGAGGCCAACAGGGCAGTTTGCGAGCTCATTGGTCAGAGTGCGAAGGGTCTCATATGACACAATCATGACTGAGGATATCTTTGGTAAGCACGTCGGACAAGGTGACGATCAAACCCCTTGCGATTACCTGGCTGAGTGACATTCCGCCCTTTAGCTTGCACCCATCGCCTGACTTTTTCGATCAATTCTTGTTTCGTTCCCTTCCCGTCGACCGCCAAGGCAGCAATCGTTCCTGGACCGAGCCACTTCACTAAAAATAAGAGCATTAGGCTCGATTGACTGCCCCAAATGGGATTGCTACCCGTACCAAATTCGTTTGCCCAGTTGCGCACAAGACTGCTTGGGCAAACAATGATGCATTTCTCAATCGTTCCTCTGCCAGACCGAGGTGACTGTTTCAGCAACGTCCACATGAGAGCGATACATTGAAGGGTCTAAAAGGAAGGGAGGAGATTGCGTTCATGGGAGAACGAAGTGCAGCAAGCTAATCACACTTACTTTGCCTAAGCCCATCTCATCTGCCATAATGCAGCTGTCGAGCAACGTCAGATGCAAACCGTCAAATCCACGAGACGAGTACCCACCCATACTGGTTGGGTACGATCATGCCCGTTGTACATTTATAGAGGAACTGGATGCAAACCAAATGATTAATTGAGGTGGATGACGGAGTACGAGAATAGCCAACCTTCACGCCCTCGATCTGATGCGGGCGGAGAATCTTCGATAATCTTGGATCAATGACAACGGGAACTTTCTCTTCTTTCTTCTTTTGCTCGGCGCTCTCTCCAAGTAGATCCTTTAGGCTCTTGTGGGGATTGAACATTCCTACTGTTCCAGCCGCAGCCTCTTTCCTCTCCTTTTCTTTCCTCTCGGCTTCCTCACGTTCCTTCCGTTCCTCGTCGGTCTCCCTTTCGTCTATTGTTGGGTCGTAAAGAACGATAGCATGGTCCGCCATTGGGTCGTGCAGAGGCCTTGGTATCATCTTGATTGGTGGTCGAATGCCGAGAGATGCACGGGACATGACGGTCTGTACAACCTCCCCTTTCGAGTTCGTCATTACCGGGACGGAAAATCGCTTGCTGGTGTTTTCCAGAGCGGTAGCCTTGTAGACTGGGTACTTCTTCACAGCGACCACCTCCCCATCACTATCCCAGTCGTCGCCGTCCACGTTCTTTTTCGTCTTCTTCTTCTTCCTCTTGTCCCCGTCATCAGAGTCATCTCCGCCATCTCCATCGGTGTTTTCTTTGTAATTAACTCGTTTCCGCTTTCGTGGAGGAAGTGCCGTGTCGCGTTTCGGCGCGAGTGGTGTGGGTGTCTTAAACGGCTTAAATATCGTGGCGTCAAAGTTGATGCTATCAACGGAGAGGGGCCTCCCGTCCTTCATCGGTACGCGTCGCAGCATGAGTACTCGTTCGGGTCAAGAAAGTAGCAGTCGCTGGTCTGAGAAGGGAGGATAACGATTGGGGTTGTGACCGACGCCTGTTTACTTGTTTGTCTGGCCGCGTCTGCGAGTCACGTGCTTCCTCTCTCATTCTCGTTTCTGCACACCACCCACTAGAGACCCAATGCCAAAAGTGAACAACCCTTCCATCCCCCTCAGCGGGATCTTTGCGGTTGCGAAGCCCAGCGGAATGACCTCTATGGCCGTAGTCGAGACCATCCAAAAGCTTTTTAGTGACTCGCCTTTATTCATGGAAGCCGAAGCGCTCGAGAAGCAAAGGTCGAAGACCGGGAAGAAGAAGATAAAGCTGCAGAGGAAGATAGGGCCCGTTAAGGTTGGGCAGGGTGGCACTTTGGATCCTTTAGCTGATGGCGTTCTTGGTATATTCATATCCCTCCCGTCGAGTTCTGATGCAGCTTATCCAACCGTGCTTCGAATCTAGTTGTTGGCGTCTCGAAAGGCACCAAATCCTTGGGGAGATTCTTGCACTGCACCAAGGTACAAAAGACTCACTCCACTTCGATCCGCGGTTGACCGCCCACTGCAGGAATATAAAACCATTGGGCTGCTGGGATGCGAGACGGACTCCTATGACAGTGAAGGTGCCCGAGTACGCACAGCTTCATGGAAGCACATCACTCGAGAGCAGGTTGAGGCCACCCTAGCTGGGTTTCGCGGACCAATAAAGCAGGTTCCTCCTATGTAAGAGACCCCATCTTTCTCCACCACGGAACGATCGGATTGACGAGGCTGCCTAACTTTAGATACTCTGCTCTAAAAATGGATGGGAAACCCTTATACGAGTACGCACGAGAGGGGAAACCTTTGCCAAGACCCATCGAAGCCCGCGACGCCAACGTTCTCGAACTGGAGCTTATCAACTGGCAGGAAGCTCGGTCGACCTCCAATCCTCCGGGCCACACATACGCTTGGCCGACAAAAGAACTCTCGGAAGCCGATAAGAGTCGCTACGCTGGAGTCAAAGACCTCATCGCCAAAGCCGAGTCTAAACGACCTCCTGGGGATGGCAAACCCCTCACCGCTCAGTTACTCGATCAACCCGATTCAGGGGAACCTTCGACTTCAGGCCAAACGGCCCCTACCGTAGATTCCTGGGATGCCATACCTGAACCTGAGCGGCCGCCTACATTCGAGCTCAAGATGACTGTCTCATCCGGAACATACGTGCGGTCTATTGTCCACGACATAGGCCTTGCTTTAGGATCCGCCGCACATGTCGTATCTCTCACTAGGACTCGGCAGGGGGAGTTCGGGCTCGACGACGGAGAGTCAGACCAGGGAGATTGTGTGCCATGGAACGTCCTTGAAAAGGCTTCGCAGGATCAGAAAGACGGTCTCCCTGGAAGCCCCCTTGGCGCGATTACGGACGATACAAAGCGGGCGGAGTGGGAACAAATCGTTTTTTCAAAGTGGCATGACTAGTAAGAGACTATGAAGAAATAGATTTTGGCACCAGGCAACGGCGGGTCTGTTTTGAGTTAATTTCTCCCCCCTATTTCGGCCATTTTAGACTTCGGGTGACTCTGAACAACGACACCGGGTTAACACAAAAGTGGTTTCTAACCTGAAAGCTTTCGCACATACCTTGCCTGTCCTCGTCTGCGACGCCAAGTCGCTTGCTGTTGCACACCCTGCTGAATGAGCCTATATCACGAGCAGAAATCCGTGAAGTGTTTCCATTCAAGGTTGAAATGGCTTTATGATCTCGCTTGGGCCATGTGGGGATGACAACCTCGACGGTTTGTCGGAACTTCTTCCTCGGGGGGCCCACCTTCATGATGGTTCTTGTGGGTTCAATTTCTTGAACGTCATCCCCCGAATCTGGACTTGCATGACGTTTCTTTTCGGTGGAGGACCGGGCCGAGCTAGAAGGAAGTGAATTTGTTGGTTGCGAGCGATTTGTTGCGTTGCGCGTCCGCAGCAGGCGACCCGATTCTGCGGCGTTCAGCTGAGTCCCGCTGGTCTCTCCTGCGTGCAAATTCAACGAGTGATTGGCTTCTTTTGGTTCGGTGCGGAGCTTTGTTGTGCCTTGATCCATTGGGGGATGATGTTCAGCCTTTCGAATAAGTTCCCGAACATATTTGTAGTCGTAGCCGATGCATTGGACGGCTGAGAGGGGAACCCGCTAACAAAATTTTATAAGCTTCATCTACTCGGGTGTAAAATGTAAGAACTTAACTGACTAGGGCGTTGGCTTCGATTGCACGGGCGATATCGCTTCTGCTGACAGCACTATAAGCTGCTTTACCATCAACTTCCGTATCAGATGGCCAATGGCCATCAACCTTCCACCGAGCGACCTTGATCTGGATCAAACGTTGCTTGTGCGTTAAGAAGAGTTCGATGGATTTCTGCTTGAACTGTAACAGAATTCTATCCAGCCTCTCCATTCAAGTCTCGGATGTTCACTCACGGATTCACTTAGACGACTCCATTCCATATTCGAAAGTGGTTCAACATCTCGCCATGTGTACGTCCCTGCATACGAGGTGCAGCTTCCCGTCAGAAACAAAGGCAGTTTCTTGGTTTTGATCCCTGCCGCTGATAGTTCTTGCTGGATGCTTCCAACGACGTACCCGTGTGCCCCAGGAGTCCGAGGTTGGAATGGATTAAGCTGCGGAGATGGGCGAAGGTAGGCCTCTTGCTCGCCCGTATCTGATTTTGGGGCAGGAAGCCAGACAAGGGAAGATGGGCTACCACCCAAGACCTGAATAAGGACCTTCCAATTGAATGGGAAGTCAACCACCGCTCTTGCTGGCGTAAACTTGAAGGGGCGGACGTTGTAAGCCAACAGTTGGCTCAGAGGTGGACGCGGATCCTGGTCAATAGACCAATGAAAAGAATATCAGACTTCAGTTTTCGTACACTCCCGATCCGTTGACGAACCTGGTTTTCTCCCCCGCTATCAGACTGGGGTTTTGGAAGAACAGTGGTCATCTCCGGAGTTTCGTCAACCGTCTGGCGGGCCGAGGAATCTAGTTTTAGCACTAGACACTGATCTCTAGGGGAAATCAGCATGAACATACATTTAGACGGATCTGAATTGTGAGCTCAAGATTCGATTTCATAGTTGGAACGCGCTGCTCGAGGGGGAGACCGACTCGTGAAAGGAGGCGGAGCTCAGGAAGAGAGTGGTCGATTAACACTATTTCATCGCGAGGCGAAGTAATGTTGTTCCTCATCGGCGATGACGCGAAAAGACGTTAGTCCTCGGTTAGAATGAGGGCGAGGTCAATTTTCGGCAATTAATTATGATATGCATTTGAAGTCTGGTCCGTTAAGCTATCAGGTACTGGTTGTAGTAAGAATGTCCATGGGGTGAAGGATCGTAGCGGAAAGAATGGAAGATGAAGGCTATTCGACGCCGAGCGACTTCAGGAGGGCGTCTCCACCGAAACTCTATGGCACGGCGAGGCGGTGAGTGATAAAAAACGGCGGGGAACTCGATCCGAGAAGCACTTACCAATAGGTCATCTCTGGTGACAGGACAGTCGAAATCGGCAGTGCCCGAAAAAGAGGGCGAGATCGTGATAGCTACGATCCGAAGCGCGAGCTTAAAGGGGTGCACCGACCAGAAAAACGCTCGTAAGTCACAGAGTACACGATTTAGGTCAGAGCTCGCACCTTAAGCTGGTATTTCACGGTCAACTTGGACTTCGTCGTCCCAGGCTTGATGCCGCATTTGTTAACGAGATCCGTGACAAGGACGTTGTTGGGATCGATACCACTGGAATACGTTATGTTGAAGGGGAACAGGAATTGCGTGTCGGAATTTGCTGGGAAGTTGATGTCATGAAGGGTTCCGCCACCGAGCTGCGAGGTCAAGGGAGGATAGAAAGCTGTGGCATCGATAGACTTGAACATAGCTCCAAAAAAGTTGGGATTCTTCACGCTATAGGCAAGCAGACGAAAGGGAAGGTCGGCTAAGCCATAAAGAGGAGGGTCCGAGCCGCGTGTAGGCTTACCCTATACTCAGGGAGAGGTTGATGTCCAGAGAGTCCGTTTGCACTTGTACCTAAATGAAGGAGAGATCATGAGAAGATGCGAATTTGTCGAAAGAGGAACGAACGAACTGCACTTCCGCCAGTAGGGAGAGAAATTCCATTGAAGCGGATATCTGGAGGACGCGCCCACTAAAAACACAGTCAGAGAACCGAAGTATATGATAATATATGATGAGATACCAACCAGCGCCAACGCCAAGACGATGCTAATGATGAGGAAGAGCGTCATCATAACGGTGCAACAACAGAATCTTCCGACGCAGCGCCGACGCTAGATGAGAGGATGAAAGACGTTTAATGACCGACACCTTCCCATCAACAAAGGTTCTCTTACCCCTCCTTTAGTCCACATGTTGCCCCGCTCGTCGTGCCGCCATAGTCTTAGGTCACCTGTCGATCTGTAGATGGGTACTTGGATGAGAGTCTGGCAACACGAGTTGTTTCGAATATCCGAGATATGCATACTTTGGTGGCGCAAAAGACACTCTCTGAGAGTCTCTGGCCTGCTGGGCAAACTGTGGTCTCGGTCTAGGCAGAGGTTCGTCTTGGTAGCCGGCTCCATAGTCGGTTTGAAAGCTGTCGTTGGGAGTGATTTTGGGCTCCGATGCACCTTCTCCGTAGAGCGTCGTAGCCCCGCTGAAATTCGAATGCTGCCGGTCTGGATTGTACGCCATAAAGCTGGCGAAGAAAAGTAAGGAGTGAAGGACAGTAGCACTCGTTGATTGGTTTCGAGACTGCGCGTTGCGGTGAAACTGCGCTTCTCACGCCGCGGCCATTTCCCTCTCTTGGTGCGCCCTGGCACCCGGCAGGTCCTCGAGCTCTACCACAATTAGAGCTACGATAAGTTATTTCGGAGTCGGAACTAACTGATTTCATACAACAGCGTATATTAATGGACTCTAATCATCGGTCTGCGCCCTGCGGGTCATTCTGACCTCCTCATGATGACGGCATCTCCGGTGAAGCCCTCGTCTCCGACAGCAAGGAAGTCAGAGTATCGTACCGGAAAGCTGGCGACGTGACATTTGATAGCCCAAGAAGTGCGTTGTGTCATATCCGAAGATCTTCTGGATGTCATTGAGAAGAAGTTGGAGGAAATGAGCCTCTGAAATAGCATGTCGTCAGGATTAAAGCACCTTGGATCTCGTGAATCGAAGGCGTCAAGACTTACAAATACTATCTGTCTGATACTTTCTTAATCTGTTCGAGCATTACACCCATCCTGAGTTTCATGTTCGGCTGGCCTTTCCTGTCAACACGTCGAGCTGATCCGGGCCGAGTCGACTTGTCTCCGTGCTTGTCTTTTATCGAACGACTCTTGTAGGTATGCAACGACTCCCGAGAGTAGGCAGCACGCTTCAACTGGCGGAAGCTTGGCCCTTCACCCTCATTTGAACTACGAGGCCCATCAGAGTCAAGGGTATGGCCACCCTTTGGTTCCGACTCTGTTGACGTCTCCGGAGGATCCTGCGGTTTTGGAATCGACGCGCCGCGGGCGGATGATGGGCGTGAGGGCTCTCTCGACGGCTTGGGCTCCTTCTTCGGTTTGGGAGCAGGTAATGGAAGTTGCAAAGGCTGTCGGTCTGCGCCCAGTGCGATCGTTTGGGCACTCTCGAGCCTTGAGATATTCTCATCCGCTCCTTCTCCACCTTCCACCGTCCTCGGTTTCCTCGGCCATCCCGAGTCCAACACTCCAGCATTAGCGCCAGTACCCAGAGCCTTCTTCCTCTCCTTGGAATAGGAACTCCTCATTTTCATCTCCTCCACGCGGCGTCTCTTAATTTTCTCCTGAACATTCCACGGCAGGTACGACACATTATTTATCGGTCGTTTCCTCTTGGTACCAGAAGTCTGCGAGCGAGAGGTTGGTTCAGAGCGTTCGGCCATGCTCTGCGCGAAGGAGCGATGGTGGTGAAGGACGTGAAGTTTTGTGTGTACCTGGAACAAACAAACGAAGACTCTCCGATCCTTTCTCAGCCAAGCCGCCAACCTTGCATATCTTTTGCCCTCTTCTACATGCAGGCCTTTGGAAAAGATCAACAGATACGACTGAAAGACTGGCAAAATTCGTGACCTTATGCAGTATCCGTGGCCGCATGATAGCCGGGTCGCCCCTCGGCCACCCCCTAGGCGAGCACCAAGAAAATACTTGCCTCCCAGCCATACAATCCAGCGGGAAGATATACCCACCATTCAAGTGGGCGGAAATTTTGCGGTCACATTAGTCAAGCAAGGTCGAAGGCTGGAATGGGAGGTTTTGGCAGATGAAGACGACCATGATTCCCGTGGTGAGACAATTGAACCGACTATGTGCAGCACAGTTCCACTCAACGCAAACTGTCATTTAGCCGGGCGTACTCAAAGCACTCAAATCTATCCGAAGACGTTGGTTGAAGGTCCGCCACCTCCAGAAATTACTGCTTATCAGAGGGCCGAACAAAGCGTCAGTTCAGGGCTTCCGACCCAACACCACCTAGGCACATTGATTTACCAAACCATTCGCAAAAACTCTAGGCTCGCTTCCTGAGGGACTTTTACCCCGACTTGGATATCCCATTTGATGTCCTCCAAGGCCTCGTGATGGAAGATCACTCGGGCTCCGAAAGGGCGACCTTGTTTGACCCATACGCCGGAAATCGGCTAGTCGCCGTCACGATTGACTCTCCCTTTGGGCCCGAGAACTCTCGACCATCACCAATCTCATTTCTCGCATTTGTTTCGGGCGAAGGTGGAAGCGGCTTGAGTAAGTCTGTCTACGTTGCGCTGCAGTACAGGCGGTATATAACCAAACAATCTAGACATATCGGCGTTCGGACGATATAATGGAAATTTTGCTCCATTAATTGCTTGTCCAAACATCTTGAAAGACTTTGAAAAGCCAATACTCCAAATCAGTGGCCTGTCGACATCGAATGGTGGTGAGCGAGAGCGGGTCCCCCTGTTTTGCCTTGGCCATTAATAGTTCCACCTCGTAGTCTGTGCAATCGCAGTTCGAACGCCAAACGATTTGGTTGTGTGCCAGCTTGTTCCAAAGCAGCGGGTCAAGGAAAATCAGCCCCCCGTCTCTCTCAAAGTGCTTGGTTCCGTCGAGCTAGGCCAACCCGACTCCAGACCCTTTATGGATATGATTTTCGATTACATTACAGGCGAGAGCGTGACGCACGTCAGACTAATCTTAGTTGATGGATCCGGTCGGCTATGGAGCTGGAGTTCCGAAGACGGGACTACCTCACCGTACGTTTCCATCGGTTTCCTCTCCCAAGCTCGCCGACTTACTCAACCTGATACTCACCGACAAGAACTCTATTGATCGATCTGCCGATTGAGAATACATCCAAATACGCCCTATCAAGTGACGCGTCTCATTGGCGTTTGGCCCATAGCGGCCTGGTTGGGGTCGTGTATGTTGTGTCGGGCAGGTTCGTTGGACGAGTCGATTTAAGGGTAGGACCACCGCGTACTTTTCGGTATCTCCTTGTACTTATTTATATCCTACGCTCATAGGAAAGCCCTCCCTTGTGCGAGACCGTCTTCGAACTTCATTCCAACGATGGAATCTTTACATCCGTTACATCGACAGCTATCGATTTTACTCTATGTGCCGCTACTACGACCAAGTTATTCTGGTTTGACACTCCATCTGGCAAGACTGTAGCAGCCTGGCGCCACGACAGGCAATCCGAACCTGGACTTCAGGTTGTCTGGATGCCTGGTGTAACCCGTACGTCCGGTTATCCCCATCCAGGAAATTTCGAGACTAACTCGCAGTAACTCTCCTCTAAAGGTCCGGAAGCATGTCTATATTCTCTTCGAAATAACTGGATCAGTGTGTACCCAATGGCATGGTCTCAGAACCAGCAATCCGAGACTGGCGCCCGGCTGCGAGTCCATGCCTCATCGAACCTGCCTCGATCATTCCTCCTATCCTCACCGCATAATGTCTCGCGTTTGCGTCAACGCAAGGGTCTCCAGCTCTTCCGACACCCCCTCCAAGATATCGAGAAGGAAGAGTCGTTCGATGTTTTCGAGTTGACCTCTGAGCAAGCGATATTCAGGACCAGGATCAATGATGTTACTTCGTCTTATCCGGATGGTGCGCTGCGAGTTTGGTCCAAGGAAGTCTACAGAATGCAGGATACGATTGACGAGGCTGAGCGAAGCGGTTCGAAATATGGTCCTTTGGGTTTGCGAGAATCCAGGGTCTACGACTTGCGGTCATTCTACGAACGTGAGCCCTCCTGTCGCCCAATTTCGTAGACTTGACTCAAATCAGCCGCTTCTAGGTCTTTTCCTCGGAATGCCCAGGCAGGATGCCGATAGCGAGGAGTCCTCAACCTCCACAATAGCAGACCTTAAAGAACTCCTTGAGAATATAAGCACTATATCGATGGACCCAACAGATGAAGGTTCTGCGCTTCTGACCTTGTAAGCCTGTTCTCATACGCATTCTGGATATCACTGACCCTGGTATCTTAGTCATGACATCGCTCGCCGTGCGGGCAGCGAACGGGCTAACGGCCAGCAAAGGAGCAGCCTCTTCGCCAGTACAGCCTTTCACTCAGAGGATGGGTACGACGCGCTTCAAGAAGCTTGTGATACATCTGCCATTCCGCCCACCGAAGCAATCGCGCAGGATGCGGCTTGGCATTGGAATATCAGCGACACCCTCGAGATTCTCTGTGGTGAAGGCGCACCAGTACCTTACAGGCTAAAAGATCTTGGACAAAGCAAATATAGAAAATTCGATGTGGCCGAACCCGAAATGGAGGACAAAGATCCATCCATTCTGGAAAGAGAAGATGCCTCAGCACGTACACTTGCAGTGGATCTCGCGATGTCTTTGGACGTCTTTTCAACGCGCCCGTTCCGAGGACCAGAATCCAGCCCGGAAGAAACGTTGATGGGTGTGGACGCAGCTACTTCGATGATGTCGAAAACGTCGATCGCTGCGTCTAAACCCCCTCCCATCGACTTCGGCTTTCTTCAGCCTGAACTGTCTGGGGTCTCTAACTCCTTAGAGATGGAAGATGTGGAGGACATACCGGCGAGTAGGCGGCGGAGGAGGCGGCGGCGGTCTCTGCCAGAGGAGGACTTCGACCAAGGTGCACGGCTTTTGCTCAGTGGATGGAGAGTTGGAGATGACCCAAGAGGTGTACACTATGTCAACCCATACGATCCTGATGCCGGTCTTTTCAAGAAACCTGAGAGAGCTATCACCAGCACGCCTGTGCCGTTGGTCCAAAGGACAACCGCACAGGTGGGAGGCTCCAATGCCCCAAACGCCGTCCGGCCTCAACAAGCAAGCTCTGCGCCCATGGTTCCAGCATTACGGAGCACAGACAGGGCTTTTTGGTACACTTCCGCTATACATGAACCTCACGGAATTCCGATGCTCCCAGCTTCCCAACCTGACCTCAATGGGGGACGTGACTGGGCCACTCAGCCACCTGACATGTTTGACAACAGCCTTCCATCTGTGCCCATGTTGCCAAGTACTCAACCCGTTTCTGGAACGTTTGGAAGCAGGCTAGCTGTCCCTACTGCGGCGAAGAAGAAGAAACGGGTGAGCGGGTTCTGATGCCCACTCAGGCTGAGTGGACTTTGTGCTGGCACGCGCTCTGCTTGTTAGAGGACAGAATCTTCGCTGGTGAGTCCACGGCGCAGCACGTTGCTGCAAGGGCTGACACCTTATTTCAGGAATGTTGAAGCAGCAACGTGCTGACACCTTATTTAAGGAATGTTGAAGTGGGTTGCATGGGCGGTCTGAGTAGGCCTGTGACAAAGGGAATTCCCTGGCGTTCTCTTCCGCGAACCTTATGGAGGCCCAGGTTTGCGACCTTACGTCGTGCCCTGGCCCTGAAGGCCTAGAGGCGCAAATAGATTTGGTGTAAAAAGGGCTACCATGTTATTATTGTCCAGCCTTTCGGCTGTATACAGCATTAGGGAAGAGGGTACATGGAGTAGAAGTACAATGCATATTCGGCATTGATGAATGGGTGGCACAATTGTTGGCATGTCCGGAAAGCGAAGTGAGGCACAAAGATGAGGTGAGAGAAAAGCAGAAGACGGCGAATCGAGAAGTGTCCTTAAACTGTGGCGAACCAGTACCTCAACAAAGGACCGACGTCTTCTCCTGGGCTGGGAGCACCAAAGTCGATTCGGCCGATGAAATACTTGCCCTCTGTGAGCAGAGGAATCCAAAATTTGTTGTCTTCGAACATTTGATCCCATGGTACTGCGGGGAGTTTTTGGGATCCCGATGAGATTGCTGTGGGGGCGGAGAACCAGCGTGGCCGGACTTCGAGTGTGCTGTGAAGTGGATAGGATCTCCGTTAGAGGCCTAGTGGTTTACACAATGAGGAACCCAGAACTTACTCGGCAACATCCCCCCTCCATGAAGTAGTGCGAAACACGTCAACGTCGAGAGCGATAGCGTTGCCTTCGAGAACAACGATCAGCTTTCCTAGTTTGGAGATGTCGACGGCCTGTAAGCCACATTGACCCTACAAAAGCGCCTTTGTTAGCTCCCGCGGGACGAACAAAAGCTGGCTCTGCTTCTTACCTGAAGGTCGCGAGTGGCAGCCTTTAATGGATTTGATCCGGGTTGGATGGGACCGCTGAACGGGTTGTACTATGGAGGCCGGGATGGTGTCAGTGCACGCGACGTAATCGGTCACACACGGTCAGCGCACCTTGTTTCTCCCGAAGCCGTCGATTCTGAAGGCTAGTAGGATCTGTTGAAGGATGATGGTCGGTTATCCGTGGACTGTCCAGAGCGTCGAAACCGCCCGGCGTACCTTGCCCTCCCTCTCGTCAACGGGGACAACGTTGGAGAAGATGGCCTTGCCGGCATACGGAAGCCACCGGGAGTCACCGCCCGTGGCGACGACCTTGATAGATGAAACGGGCTCCAGGCCAGGAGGGACGTCACTGACGGGCATAACGGGAGCGGATTGATGCGAAATGATGAAGGGGGCGGAGGGTAATGAATTTGATGGTCGGGGCGTGCGTTGAGGATGATTTTTTATCAGCGAAAAAGCAAAGAAAAGAAAAAATAAAAAGGAATAAAATGGATGAGGGTACGCACTTCCAGTCCGGCCTTTTATAGATTTCTCCTGCCCAAGTCTTGAAAGCGCATAGCCCCCTACTTTGTGCTCCTGGTGGGGGTCGACCCTCGGCGGCCATGCCCAAAAGAGTGTTCTGCAGCTCAAGGCGGAGTGTCGGGGGGAGAACAAAGCCATGGCGTGCCAACAGGGAATAAAGGAAGACCCGATTCTGAGGGCACGTTCTGCTGTGTAATTTGCAAAGTCCTGCCATCACGCTAGGCGCGGCGCTAACGCGGGCCACTCAGATTGCGCCTCGCGTTATCCCCATTCATTTAATTATATCCCACAAACACAACCACCAGCTTCTCCTACACGAAAAAAGGACAGTAGAAATGGAAATATCTGCCCAGAGACCGGTTTTCCTTTCATCAGTCGCTGTCAACATCGATGTACTCTGGCGAAGGCGAGCGTCGTCGCGGCTTGGGCCGCGATCCGCCGGAGGACAAACTGTTCCCCTTTCCTTTCCATTTATCGTCCTCCTCGGACTTGGTCGTCGATCCACTCGCCGCAGTATTTCCTGGTTGTGTCACCGGAGTTCGGGTTTGACGGGGCGGTCGACCGGAAAGCGTCTGGCCAGGTCCCCCACCAAACGACGGGGTCTAGGAGAACAAGGTGGTGATATCCACAGATCAGCATCCGCCGACGGAACCAAATCAAGCGTGGTGTGATTGGGGCACATACCTGCGCGGCGGGCGGAGGTGACGATGCACCAGAACCACTCGCACCGGATCCTTCCGACGCCGGGGCCTTGTACGGTATGACGGTGTATCCGAAGAACAGCTTGCCGAACGGAAGGTTCAGCGCCGCGGGGACTTGGCGGCCATCCACTAATGTCTCGTTCGTAACCATCTTTGGCTTACTGCACATACGCGGGAACAAGGCGACCCGGCACCACCACAAAGCCCGTCAGTCACCTGAACCCCACGAATTTCAAAATTGGTCACAGCCACTCACTCCGTCCGATAGATCAAGCTATCTTGATCGACAGGGGTGATCTTGCGCACAGAGGTACCTTTTCCTTTGGTCTTGCGTCCGCCGAGCGTTTGGCCAGAACCTTTGAACGCTTCAAAGTCGCCATCTGGAGCAGGCGCAGCACCCAGCGCCGACCCAGGGCGAGAGGATCCAGGCGTCGAACTGCTGACGTCAATCTTGAGCTTCGTTGCCATAGTCTCGACCGGCGCCGGAGCAGGTCGCGGTGGTTCAACGTAACCTTTGGGCGCAGCAAAGTCCACCTAAAGCCAATGCGGGGGGGAGGGGGTGTCAATCAGCAACCACCCGTTCGGCCTAGGCCGCGCACTGTAATCCGCAGACGCACCTCAATATCTGTGTCAACCACATCAATGCCCGCTCCGGCAGGTTTAACGTCCATAATGAGAAAGTCCAGAACCATCGAATTATAGCTGATCTCGATAATATCCCCGGGGGTTAGACAGGTGAAGTTCCGCAGAGCTTGTTCTAGTCTAGAAGGTTCAAGGGGCCGCAAAGGGGTTCATAAAGAGACCATTTAGCCGGTATAAGCATCGATCGAGGGTGCAGTGCGTAAGTTGGAGTTGGATTAACAAAGAAGGGGTTACGGGACTTACACGGCCTTTGGATCGGAAACCTCCAGGAAGTGCACTTGTTGGGGCTGGATCTTGATGAACTTGCCCTTGGGCAACTTGACACCGCTAATTCGGATAGGGTCGCCTTCGCTAAGCCGGAGCGTCTTCATCATCTGATTTGGAACGCGTCAGACAAGCGTTCAGTCGTCGGAACAAAAACCACTAGGCCCTTGCACGCGTACCCAGTATGGAAGATGAACACATCCCTCCTCAGCAATGAACTCGAGAACACCAGAGTGAGTCGATGCGGCAGGGTTGGAAGGGTTGCGAAGTTGGAACATCCATGGAGGCTCAACGTCGAGATTAGCTGTAAATGGGTGGTGCGGAGAACGCGTCAGTCGTTCCTTCTGCAACCAGCCAGCCACAAATCAACGAAATTCGGTGAAACTCACTCAGTTTAGCTAGTGCTGACTGAGGCATGACGACTGAAACACAGAGAGGATGAGGCCGAGCATCGCGGCAAATCAGTGATTTGATC
This sequence comes from Tulasnella calospora MUT 4182, assembly GCA_000827465.1. Classification (NCBI taxonomy): domain Eukaryota; kingdom Fungi; phylum Basidiomycota; class Agaricomycetes; order Cantharellales; family Tulasnellaceae; genus Tulasnella; species Tulasnella calospora. Next base: position 115,073 of record KN823027.1, on the reverse strand, counting down.
CCGAGAGGGGGCGTTGTGTTGGGGTTGGAGACTCAACTCTTTCCGCCATAACTCAAGTTGGCGCGTTCTTTGTTGGGCATCATCGCGACACTGTATGCTTTGAAGTATTCGTCGTATTGTCTCGGATTGGCTCTTCGTGATGGTCCACCCCATCCAGGCCCCCCGCCCAGTCCGAGGCCACCTAAGAATCCACCAGGTCCAGCAGCAGGAGGGAAGTGTCCTTCGTCGTCTTCGTCGAATCCGCCAAACTGCAAGAGTATTACGGAAAATAAGCACATGATAGGGTTTGGGCGCGTCTCTTCGACATTGCACTCGCCATCGTCGTGTGTGATTGCTTGTAGTCGGAGGTGCAACTGGAAAAGCGCGGGCGGTGGTTGAAGGATTCGTCAGTGTTTCGACTGGACCCTGTGAAACCCCAACGCCCCTATTTATCTACTCGACACCTCAGGCAATCATTGCAAGCGTAAAAGCTGACTCTATTATCGCCCCCGAAAGAGCGAAGATGATACATAATAATTACTATCTGGCACGATAGGTAAAGCAAAGAAACGCAAAATGAAAGGTCTTTAGGATATGATAACTCCTTTGCGTGATGCGAGGATTAGACTATCCAGGCAAAGCTTCCACCCGCTTCTTTACCCATTCGTACACTGTCCATAAAAAACCGTGCGTTAAAACCGATCGAGCAGCACTCACACCTATCGTTATGCAATTAGTGCTGGTTTGCGCTTTGGCCCGATGTCGGTCACGTACCCAATCCTTGATATATTCGCGCCACACCCTGTATTACTGGCCTTGGATTATTGGGATCAGGTCCTCGGAGAAGCCGATTGAAGGTCTCCCACGTTCCCCGAGGGGGCACTCCAGCCAGAGCTCGTTGTTGAACTTTCGTCTTGACACTGTTTTACAATGTCCAGCGTCAGCGTCCTTCTGTCAGGAGAGATGATAAAATCCGGGTCCACATACACATCAAGAGGGTATATCAGGGCCCAAGACGTCACGCCTGCCAGTGAGCCGCAAACGAACGGTATCAGGGCTGGAGGTATTGGAAGCCACGACGGAGTCTCCCCCTGCTCTCCAGACGGCAGTCGTCCTAAAACATGTCGCATCGCTTCGTATTCCCCAAAATAGAGTGCCGACCCCGACATATCGCGCCAGAAATGGAGTTTAAACCCCTATCGGCCCGTCCGTCAGCTTGAGTCGATATCCTCAAGGTCAGAAAAACCGAACCTGATACAAACCGAGAATGCCCTTCGACGCCACGATCTCTCTCACTGATTCGATCGTGTTTGGAGGTTTCACGATTTTGACATTCTTCGCGGCTGCTATTGAATATTCCAACTGTCGTCGGACCTGTGACGTTTTCGTCCCAAAATTTTGGTTGTTCTTATCCTCGTCCATCAATTGCTGTAGTATCAGCTATTTCTCACCTTGACAAGTTCAAAAGCTAGATAGTAGTAAGTTCAGTACGTGTGGTTGAAGCTCCAGGGAAGGGAATGAGCCCTTACGGGTGCTTCCACATGAAATTACGGCGCCGCTAGCTGCCCCGCCAATCCCAGCGGCCAAAGCGACATCCAGTACTCTGGGCTTCTCGAATATATGATCTGAGTGTAGTAGGGCTTTGATGTCGGTGTATATCGAGAAAGATGCGGCACCTGTCGGAGTGGGGAGAGAACGCGGTCTTCCGTTACGCTCGATCCCCAACTGATGAAGGCGGTGGCTTGAGAGACTCACGAACGACAGATATGGTTATCAGAGGTATCCATATCCCTCGGAAGAAGCCTGCTACACCTTCTTCGCGGTATACAATGGCTGCCATACGAGGAACGGACACATGTTCGCGAGAGGTTTGCAATCGGCTTTTCAAGGAATCAAGCTTGTGAAGACTCCGGATCAGCTCAAACGCTGTATTGACAAGATGACTTCGGGCTCACTGGGTAGCCGCATGACGTCGAAGCAAGACTTGCTATGGTGGCGCATACAACAGTCTTGTGATCTGACAGGCGTCAATCGGGTCAGAGTCCCGGGTGCGCGAAATTTCTGCGAAAACTCGCCTTGGAGGTAATGGGTGACCGCAGGCTTGTCAGCCAGAAACCTACGAAAGAAGGCTTCCAGTTAGATCTTTCTGTTGTCCGTGGCTAGAGTTTAGCGGGCTTATCCGGACTGGGATAGCATTTAGCTCTCGCAAGGAGGCGAGACCTGTGTGTTGAGGGCGGGGGACGCCCCGATGTCGGACTTGAACTTTCGAATGAACGGGGTTGAGATATAGGAGTAGAGAGTGGTAGTAGTGAGACCTGAAGTCAACGGGGCAGCGGAAACGATTCGATACGGGTGAAGTGATAGGATTGGAATGAGCGGCCCAAATCCGAATCCCAGACGGCGCGGGAAACCGATGACGATGGTCGACCCAACTCTGCGCCATACTGCAACTGTTAAGCATATACATCCAGAGAGAAACAAGAAGGATACTCTAGTTAACCTAAGCGACTAGATGAAGAGAACTGATAGCGTCGGCTGATGCTAAGGACTTGGTTTACCTGGTGGCCACTGGACGCCGCGGTGTCTTGCCTGGGAACTTGTGGTGGTTTGTTTCGCGATGAGACTTCCAACTTTCACCCAGATCTCCTCGTATTTCTTCGCCCACAGCAAGTACTCGACATCGTCGCCATCTGGGCAGAAAGCTGAAGGCCCCCCACTTCATTCTTGTGTCCTGTGAGTCTGCAGCGTCGCGGTGCTTACAAAGCGCCGGGACCACTGACCGTCCATCCCCTGGTTGTTGCCCAGCTTTGGGCTTCAGCGAAGACAATAAATGGACCCGTCCTCTAGCCAAGTATATCTCCGACCGAGAAAATCCTCTCCTTCAGAACCAGCGGAGTCGTCCTCTAGTAGCTCACCGGCGGACCACGATGTGGCCATGAATGCCTCCCCGTCGGACGACATCAGCTACGACCCACCGGCCAGCGATCCAGCGCCGCCTCTCTCAGCGTCGACTTCCTCTAGCACCCAATTACATCCGTCTTCATCACCGAAAACGCCAGCACCGCTGACTTTTGAAGAATTTACTTTCAGTGGCTATAGACCACCACCGGTCCAGAACACAACGCTTAACAAGGGCAAGGCCGTCGAGCGCAATGCTCCAAGCCTTTTGTCGCGTATGAGCAACGTTACAAATGGCGATTCCTATATGATGGATGCAGAGCGTGGCGAGAGCGATTCTGCTCGACCATTCGAAGCAATTCCAATGGATGCCGACCCAAAGCCCTTGTCTCCAGCTGGCGCTTCGTTGCTCAACCGAATCGCAGGCGTCAAACTTCCGAGGCCGACTACTTCTGCTCCCACTTCTGCTAAACAGGTAGCTAAACCACCACCTCTGGTTGCCCTGCCTTCGACAGGATTAGGCCAGCAAGGCCGTTCGCTCGCGCATCGGTTCGCGATGAACGTTGCCTCCAATCCAGCGCCGCCGCCACAACCACTAATCCAGAAGCCCGGCCCTCCAATAGGGTCAGTGCCTGCATCCCCTTTTTCACCTGTGGCAGCAACTCTGTCCGTCCAGGTCCAAGGCTCCGCACCAAGCCCAGCAACTTTGGTGGTTGACAAGAAAGTCCATCAACCCTCTCCGCTCAACTCTCCTCTACCATCCTCTGTACCACCCTCGAGCCCGCCTCATATACAAAATGAAAATACTTCTGCAGTTATACCTGAGCCCTCCGCCACTCCATCTGCGGTCCCCATTGCATTACCGGAGCCTCTCTCAAAAATCTTTCAGCGTGATCCGTTTGCAGGAACGGCCTATGAGCTCCCTAAATCCCCTACGCCTCTCGAAAGATTGATGGCCGAGGTAATGCAGCAACAGAATGAATGGGCGGAGGTTTCCGAGAAGTTGAACCAAGAAGATACCTTACGCGCCACAGAAGAGGGTGTCCCAGGGCTCAAAGAACAAGCTAGGCAGCTGGAACATGAAGAGACGGAGCGACTAGACCGAGAGGGGCGAAAGCGTCGTATACAAGAAGAGCGACACACTGCGCAACCAGCAGAAGAACCCCATGTCCGAGAACAACAACGTCAAGAGGAAGAAGCCCCACATCCCCCACCTGAAGAAGCCGAACACCGACGAGGAGATAACCCTCGACTGGACGTTACTGTCGCGGAACCCTCTCCGTTGTCGGCCATGCCGGTACCTGTGTCCGGTGCGGCGCAGACTCCTAGTTCATCATCGCCCCTCGTGCCAGCCCCTCAAACTGTTCCCTCAAAGCTTTACGGGGTCGAGTGGCTTCGACAGATGCATCAAGAAAATACGGAATCCTATCGAAACATCGCCCGTGGTGCCTCCGACTCTTCCCCTCCTAAGTATACCCAAGTCTCTCCCAAGGCAGCCATTTCGAATGCCAAATCCAGAGCGATACAAGCCAAAGCGAATGCACGACATATTCCTCCTTCGGGAAGTGCCCGTGCTGGTGGGACCAAATTCAAGACCCCGTCCCCAGCTGTGTTGAGCCCATCTCGTCAACGAACGAGCACCTCTCGTACTGCTCCAGAACCTCTTTTTATGAGTTGGGACCAATACGAGCGGAAGTTTGAAGTCCCTCAAGAAAGCCAGCCCATGTTGAGCCGCTCCCAATTACGAAATCCTTCGAGAAGCAACGTGAACATTGGAGGCGACTCTCCTGCACGATCTGCGTTGGGCACATCACCTCGTCAAGCCGAGGCAGCCATCACTAGAGTATCACGGAGCGAGGATAAATACCCTCCTCTACGACCGTTATCCGAAGCGCCGCAACACGGTACTCCAGAGCCAACTGTGAAAGCCGAAGTCAATTCGGAAGAAGCGAGTCCAGTATTCCCGCCAATGCCTATCCACCCAGAACACAACGCTTCAGCTCAAGAGATGACACAGTCGTCAGTTCCGGAGGTAAATATACGTATCTTTGCTGATGGTCAACGGCCACCTCGGATTCCCCGACAAGACCCCTCGAATTCTTCATCGCCCCAACGTCAACTTACTACCATTCGTGTCGAAGACGAGGTGCCGGTGATGATAAATTCGACATTGCCACTCCGTGGACCAACACCAGGCAATCTTCCACCCCCTCTTTGGAATCCTGAAGTTGACACGGAAATGTCGCCAGTGGAGGACGAATCAACGCCCGTTTCCTTGACTGTGCATCCAGCGTCGCAGAACAATAGCTTGCCACCTATGACGGGACCTGCAGCTTCTCGGCCAGTCCATGAGATGCCTCAGTCACAGGCTCCGCCAAACCAACCCGGTCAGCATGCCGAACAAGAC